>PVIJ01002622.1:0-155516 GCA_004024925.1 Scalopus aquaticus | reverse complement strand
TTCATCCATGTCGCTGCAAATTGCATGTGTTTATCTTCTTTCCATGCTGAATAGTACTCCATTGTGTATATGTACCACATCTTCTGGATCCAATCATCTATTTTTGGACATCTGGGTTGCTTCCATACCTTTGCTATTGTGAATAGTGCCGCAATGAACATACGGGTGCATGTATCCTTTCGGATTAGTGTTTTTGTGTGTTTTTATTTGATTTCTTTTAACACAATTTAGGTTAGTTTTTCAGGTTTTTTTGCTAATATATTTTATCAGTGGACTTTTTACTCTTCTATTTTGGATATTTATTAACATAACTGAATATAACTCAAATTAAATTATAGCTATTTGAAATTATTGTCATATTTTGGGGAGCTTAACTCAAAGTTATAAATCTGCATTATAGAAATTCTAATACATTATTATTGTTTATGGAGGCATACATAGTAATAACTCTAAAAATGGTGATCCTTAATCCAGTTTAATGATTCAAATTGATAAGTATGAGTATATATCCTGATTAATGAATTCACAAAAGGTCTCCTGTTGTGAAACCTGACTTCTGGTTGACTTTTGACTGGTATGCTAGACCTAGTAAGTAAAGCCACACCCTTTGTCCAATGTGGAGTATTTATGGTGGTTTATAAGGAAACACTCGGAAAGAAAGTTGGTTGGAATTTTTTACTCCTGGTTTTATCCATCTTTATATAACCGTATAAATAATACGGTGAGAAAATTTGAAAATACTTACAATTAAGGTGATTTATTAATAGACCAAAGTGCTAGCAAGTTATGTTTTTGTTTTAGCAAACCATAGAATAATGCTGTTCTATTAGACTTTTTGAAAAAGAGAATCTTATCCCCTCTGAGCCTTTTGCTGTGTAGCCTTTTGAGCAGTTTGCTGCTGATAAAAATCAATATAGCTTTTAGAATATTTGAAGAATGTGTATGTGTATTTTAAATTTGATCAATCATCAGTTATTTCAGGAAAGGAAAATAATTACAGCCATGTGTTAGATTTTCTTTGCTTTTGTTTTAAGGATTTTATTTATTCTTGCAGAGGTGCGGGTGGTAAGAGGGCTCACCAGAGACAGAGTGGGGAGCAGAACAGGCGGATTGACTGAATTACATTGCTAATGGAAGCAGTGGATGAGACAGGAGAGGTCTGCTGCACCATATGTGGGTTAGCTCCCTGGCCAGGGATCGAACTTGTTACAGGGCAGGGAGAGGGGCAGCTCTGAAACCCCAGACATGCCCTGTTCTAAATAGGTTCTGCCATCCGCTGCATCAATGCAAAACATATAGGACCTTTTAGGGAAAGAAACTTTAATACAATTAGAAAAGATAGAGAAGACAATATATTATCTAAATCAAGCACCCAATGTTATCCAAATCCTCGTGGGTAAAAGTCCATCCAAACGGGATTGGCCCAAAGCAAGTCTCGAAAACCTGCCACAAGTCTGAAACAGCTTTTGGCAGGGACCCACACATAAGGGTCAGAAACAGCCAGACAATTCTGGGAGGAATACCTTTCAGCAGGGACCCATACAAAAGGGTCAGAAACAGTCAGACATTCTGAGAGGAACAGAACAAAATCAAAACCAAAATCAACACTGCCATCATTAACTTCCCCATGGGTCTCTCACCCACATCTCTTTCAATCAGTCCAGGCCAGTGCAGCTTCTTTACAAGTCTCTCTACTCCTTGGGCCTCTTCTGGCTTTCCATCCTTCTTCCATCTCCTGTCTTCTGTCTGTGTCTCCTCTGTGTGTGTCCTGTCTCTCTTCTCCAGCTTCTTATATCCTGCTCAGTTCCACCCTATCTTGGGTGGGACAGGGAACATGGGACACACCCTTCTTCCTGGGGACCACCCTGTTACAAACTCACTCTCATAGTGATAGTGCTGAGACTAACCCGTAGGGAGGCACCATGTGTTAGTTTTGTTTAGCCAAAGTGGTAGAATTTACTATGCTGGTGCTATTTTTACAAAATCTAAAAACAGTGTTTTATTGGTCTCTGCTTTCTCTAAATTTCACTGGCAACCATAATTCATAAAGAAAACTCCTTTTCCAATTGTAGGATATTCTACAACTTACTTCGCAAAGATGATATGAGGCTGTATGCTTATACATGATTATAGCTAGATTTCAACCAGACATTTTATAAAGTCATTTGTGATAAATCTGAACATAAAATGGGAAAATGTGAACTTAGAGATAAATAGCTTTTTAGCTGAATAGTGAGAAATGGTGAATTTTGACTAGTGAATCCATGTCAGGCTGGTTTTTTTAGAAAGCTGCCTTGAAGTTCTGTTCTTGACCCTATGTTATTCAACATTTTTATCAAGGATTTGTTTGCTAATAAATGAATTCATATTGCCAGCTAGGGAGACTAACAAATTTGTGTATGACATTGATGAATTTGATGACTGAATTTTAAAAGATGTCCACAGGTCAAAATCCTTAATAAAATTCAAGTTAGTAATGTTCAGAACTATCAAGCAAATAGGAAGGGCAAAGCCTTGTAGATTCAAGTAAAAAAAAACTTAAGAATTTTAGGTGAGCACAAATACCTAAAGCCTGTCACTAAAAGATGTTCAGAAAATGTTGACCTCCCTCTCACTTTTATCTCAGATAGATTGAGAGACTTTCTAGTTGTGATAAATACTAAGAATTGTACTAACCGCGTCCTCTAAGTAGGTGAATAAATGAAGCTAGGCGTATTTTCTTACTGATGGTGCATGGCCAAGGATCATTCATTACGTTTATTCAAGATTATAAAGTTAAAAAATGTAAATAAATTTTGAATTATACTTATTGTATTAGGTATATATATCATACCTGTTTGCTAAAGAATTAAGGGTGAAATTAATGATTATCTGCTTTTCTTTAAAGTAAAAGTCACACATCTAAAATTAGGTTGTATGCTAGACTGTGCCACTTCCCTTAATATAAAGCTCAAGTTTATTTTCTTTAGCAAAATTGTATTTCATTTATAGTCCTGTAAAACTTTGACTTCTGTTCCACTAAACTAGTATTTCTTTAGCACTTGCTATGTGCTGATGGTATGTGTTCATTTTCATCCTGATGCTATGAATTAGATAGTAAACACATTTTACAGCTGAGGAAATACACTCAAGTTCTGTAGTTTACCTGAGGTTATCCAGTAAGTACACGGCAGAACTAAGGATTCTAATTTAAGTCTGTCATTTAATCCTGTGGTCCTAACAACTGTTCTCTACTTGATGCTGGTCATTGTAAGCCAATATTAGGAACTCAGTCTTTTGAAATGTTTTTAGAGGGTTTTCTTTGTAAATAATGATTGCATAGAATTTTCACAACACCTCGTTTCTTTTGGCAATGTTTTACAAACATTTCTACGGACTGGAAAAATAAAAGATTGTCACACTTTGGTTATAATTCTTTTTTTCTAGGTGAACAACTATGATATCAGCAATGTGTCCCATAACTATGCCAGAGCTGTCCTCTCCCAGCCTTGCAACACGCTGCATCTCACCGTGCTTAGAGAAAGACGCTTTGGCAACCGAGCTTCTAGCCATTCTGATAATAACGCACCACGAGAAGACATTTTCCATGTGGTTCTCCATAAACGGGACTCTGGTGAACAGCTTGGCATTAAACTCGTGCGAAGGACAGATGAGCCAGGTGTCTTTATTCTTGACCTATTGGAAGGGGGGCTGGCTGCTCAGGATGGGCGGTTGAGCAGCAATGACCGGGTACTCGCCATCAATGGACAGGACCTGAAGCACGGGACTCCGGAGCTTGCTGCCCAAATTATTCAGGTAACTCCTCTACATGTCTATTCCAGATACTCAGCCTTTATCACCATATATCAGTAATTTGTCTTCATTAGCAAATAACATAAGAATCCAGGCAATATTTGATATTTCCCAGGAAAATCAAGCATGTCTTCCTAAATCCAAAATCCACAATAGTATAACTTCATTATAGACAGAATCTTTTCTAAAAGCTATATACTGGGAACATCTGGCTATTTATAGAGTACAAAGTACAGTTGCACATTCATTGTTTGCTCTGTAGGCTCCACCTGGAACGTGATAGTAGTGTCCACATTTAACAAGGGAGGAAAATAAGGCACAAAGGAGCTTTATTACACTGGTCAACAGTGAGATCGTTACTAACTTATATAGGCCCTAAATAAAAAAATTCTTATTAGCTCTCGTTTTGAAGATATTTCGTGTAATTCTTTTTATATGTTCCACTGTGTAAATTTATCCATTAGGACTGCAACAACATCCTATATCAGCCTAGAATGATGTAATATTGCATCGCATTGCATAATACCATCAAGCACACATCATCCAGAGTTGATTGCATCATTTTCTGATGCAATCCAATACTACTGCCAGGCAGCTGCTGAAGTAAGCCAACGTCAGCAGTGCACGATATAAAGCTCTGTCGGAAAGGTTGAGCATTGAAAACATTTCAGACTTTGTGTGAGACAGTTGAAGCCACTGTTCCATAGAACTGTTATGATTTTATCAATTTATGCACAATACAGAACAGTAATGCCTCGAAAGTGCATTAATAGCGTGAACAATTTCTGCTCTATTTGTGGGGAAGTGACATTTGCCAACCAGAAGAAAAGCATCACTTCTCAAGTGAAGAAGGCTTATCATCTTTACTTCAGATACAAGGTTGGTGGCCAAGACAAGGCTTGGGCCCCGCATTTGTGCTGTGCTACATGTACAACACAGCTTTCACAGTGGTTAAATGGCAAAAGTCCATCAATGCCGTTTGCAGTCCCCATGGTGTGGAGAGAGCCAAGCAACCACATAAAAGACTGTTACTTCTGCTTGGTTCCTCCTCTTTCTGGCGGAATAATGAAGCAAAAGAAGTTGAGAATAGTCTACCCAAACATTCCGTCTGCATTGAGACCAGTTCGACATGGCTAGGGACTTCCTATTCCAGAACCTCCAGCAGAATATTCTCTTGATTCATCTGATGAAGACAAGGGTGAGCCGACCTGTTCTCCTGTTCCATCAGCATGCAGTGATGCAGATTTTCACTGTGGTGCATCATCAACCCCACACAGACTAACACAGGAAGAACTAAATGACCTGGTTCATGATTTGGACTTATCCAAGAACAAGGCAGAATTGCTAGGATCAACACTCCAACAATGGAATCTTCTAGAAGAAGATGTCACAATTACTTTATATCGAAAGCACCACCAGCAGTTGGAGCCTTTCTTCAGAAAGGGAAGTACTCTGGTATTCTGTTCCAATATTGAGGGCCTCATGAATGCCTTAGAAATCACTCATGACCCACAAGAATGGAGACTATTTCTAGACTCTTCGAAACTGAGTCTTAAGGCTGTGCTTTTGCACAACAGAAACTGTCTTCCATCTGTTCTATTCCCGAACAGCTGTACAAGAGACAAGTGAAATAATCTAAGACGTAGTCTATGACTTGATTTTTTTTACAGGCATTAACCATAGGCCTATTATTGTTGACATGCATTTTGAGATGTAAACATCAATTTATTGCAGATTACCAAAAAAACTAGAGCCAAAATTAGAATTTGACTGTCATATTCGTGTTGAGCACATACAAACTGATAGGAAATGACTAATTTTATTTCAGTAACATGACTTTTGTAAGAATTTGTTGACC
The DNA here is from genome assembly GCA_004024925.1 of Scalopus aquaticus. Classification (NCBI taxonomy): domain Eukaryota; kingdom Metazoa; phylum Chordata; class Mammalia; order Eulipotyphla; family Talpidae; genus Scalopus; species Scalopus aquaticus. The sequence continues at coordinate 149,866 of PVIJ01002622.1, read as the reverse complement.
ATTGTTATCAAGGTTGTAACTTAACCTGGTCTCTTAACTCTCTTTCTCCTTTTCAAGATCCATAAAATAGGGGGATTTTATATATATATATATATATATTTTTTTTTTTAATTAAAAATGACTCTATAGTGCTTTTTTTTTTTAATTCAAAGCCATTTCAGTCATCATTGTAACATTTATCCTCACAGACAGATTAGGTAAGAATAGTTATTATTAAAGAAAAATCATGTTTTCAAATCACAGCACTAGAACCAATGAGTTTGAAAAACATCCAGAGAGGAATCCCAGGTTCTGCAATATGCCATGGCATGTAACAAATGTGTCTCTCCTATAAGTGATAAGGGTGAAACAAAATTGAGTTTTTGTTTAACATAAGCACAACAAAACACTATACAGGAAACCAAGCATTAATATAATTGAGCATCAGGAACCACGTTGAAAGTCACTAAAAGAATGTATATATAATATCAAATAAAATACCAATGAAAATTTAAGACTGATAAGAAAACCCTAGTCTCAATCCCTTAATTTATTCCTTTCTTTTTTGTTTGGGTTTTTTTTTTTTTTTTTTGCTTTTTAGTTCAGTATAACTAAGTAAACAGTACACTCACAGTCACAAAACCATAATGCATTGAGAAAAGATTCAGTCATTTCATAGGCTTGAGGTTTAAAGAAATTAAATACCTTGAATTTTCCTCAAAGCAGAGGCAATATTAGGAGCTTTCCCTGTGGAAACCAGCCAGCTGCTGCTTTGCTGAAAGCAAGTTCATCTTGTAAGAGTGGGGGTTGATGGGAAGTAAAAGGTAGGGGGGGCGGGGGAGGAAGAAAATTAGTCCAGTAATGGGATTTGTTAAAGGAAATAAATTTAATTGGACTTTATGAAGTAAGAAGTCAGGTCAATAAGAGAAATTGATTATGTATATGTATTTCAGGCATTGTTGAAATACTCTAAGTAATCCTCTAAATTTATAACCAAAATATAGACGCACAAGTAGAAAACACATTTAAAATTTTTCATGCCAATATATTTGGATTTTCATAATTCAAATAGAGTTGTATCATATTTTTTTCCCAAACCATAGAAAACTAAAGTTGCTCAATTTGTTAATTTTTGATAAAGAATGAAACAGTTATTGTTTGGGGATTATAAGAACAGCAAGTATTCCATGTCTGAAGTAAAATAATGAAGACAAAATATAGAAAATAGGGCCTCCCTGGTGGCGCAAGGGGTTAAGTCTCAGTCTGTGAAGCTATCCACAGCCACTGCAGCACAAGTTCAGTCCCCAGCCAGGGAGATTCCCACATGGCTCAGCAGACCTCTTCTGCCTTGCCCACTGCTCCCCTCATCCGTGTATTTCAGTAATTCTGCCTGTTCTGCTCCCCACTCTGCCTCTAGTGAATCCTCTCACCCCCACTCCAGCTCTTGCATGTACAAATAAATAAATCTTTAAAAATAAAATACAGAAAATAATGAAGGAAATTAAAATAACATTTAATCTAAACACCCTGAAATTTTCACATTGTTTTAGAGAATATCATTGTAACGTATCTAAAGTATATGTCCAAAGATTAATAAGTACATATTTATACAGATACACATGTACTCGTAAATTATGACTTTGCAACTTATTCTTTACGTATGTCGTAAATGTAAAATAAATATTCTTTCTTTGATTTTTAATAACCAAAGTAGGTTTGTTATTATAGTACAACTATTTCATCAGTTCGCTGTGACATACATGTTTTATTTTCAACCTTAAGACATTTTGTTAAACTTTCCTCCAAAAAGACCAAACCATAGCAATTTATCGTCCCAGAAACGGGACCTGTACTTACTTATAAATTATGGGATTGTCATTTGGGCATGCTGTGTTTTAAAAAATCTTGACTTTTTCTCTGTTTAAAGCCCTGAAATGTTCAGTGTGTGTTTAAAGTTACCCTAAACCCAAGTGTTGTTCAATCATTAAATGTCCACTGTCATGTGCATAGAATTTTGTCTTTCAAGTATTCTAGAAATATCAAGAATCTGTCTCTATTAGTTTTGTATAGCTAGGGGTTTTCCAGTAAAGTTAAAATGCTGATTTTGGAGTATTTGGTGTTTTTGAGGTGTTAAGCAGTAATGAAAATGAGTCTGTACATTGAAGCAAAGTCACAAAGAGCTCCTCGCACCTTCACACCATGCCTTCTAATGATCTGAAGTGTCAGAATTTTAATATCAGGTTTCTAAATATCATGCTTTGGTATTTACCCCTTAGAGTAAGGTCCTAGACTGTGCTTTGGGAGTCTGGCTATATGTGAATTACTATTCTTTCAGTTATTTTGAAGATTTGTCTGAAACTAGTTTACTAAAATGCTTGAATAAGCAAATGATTTTTAGTAGGACATTAATACTGATTAGCACTAATTTTCCAATTAAAAAACTGGAAATAGCATTATTTCTTAATGTTATTGACTATAATTATGCAGGATGTCCCCACTTCTACTGTAATTCCTTGGAAGCAGTCTATCATATTTTACCATAAGAATGATCTGTAAATTAATAGTAAATTGGGAATTGTGGTCACAACCAAGAGTCAGCATCAGATGGAGCAGGCCAGTATATTAAAAGCCAAGATAAATTTATAAATTAAAACTATAATGGATATGAATCTATGTTTAAAATGTAGATATAGGTAAGAGTGCCTTTAAATTTAAAATGTCTGTGAATCTCTAATTCAGTATAACATGTAAGAATGTTTGTGTCTATATGCATACATACACTGTATATGAACAATATATGTATAAATACTAATCTTGTTACTTAGTATCTCTAATCATTCTTTTCAGGACTGTTTAAAGTGATACCCCATTTTTTCCTCAAACCTATAACAAGCAGAAACAAAGCTGTGCGTAGTTTCATTCATTCTTTTTTTGTTTTTTAAGATTTATTTATTTATGCATACAAGCTGGGTTGTAGGCCAGAGGTGTGGGGGTGAGAGGATTCACCAGACAGAGTGGGGAGCAGACCAGGCAGATCGACTGAAATACACTGCTGAGGGGAGCAGCCATTGAGGCAGGAGAGGTCTGCTGCTCCATGTGGGAATCTCTCTGGGCGGGTATCGAACTGGTGCTGCAGTGGCTCTGGATAACTTCATAGTGCTGCGCTTAACCTGTTGCACCACCAGGGAGGCCCTCATTCATTCTTATTTCCAAAGTAGCCATGGAATTTATTTCAAAAGTCTCAGTGGGTTTTAATCAAGCTTCCAATTAGTTCCACAGGTTGCCTTCTTTCCTTTGTGCTCTCCCTCACAATGCCAAGACCAATCTTGAAGGGGTAAAAAAGTATTTAAAGAAAGTTACCCTTTAAGAAATCAAGGGAACCATATGGTATTTGTCTTTCTTCATTTGACTTGTTTCACTTAGTATACCATATCATTTCACTCATGTGGAAAATAAAGAAATGCACGAGAAAAATCAGCAAAGCAAAAGTTAAGACTATATGAACAAAATGATGGTTACCAGAAAGGAAGGGGAAGGGGACTGGGTAAATTATGGAAAAGGAGTCAGTTGTATGTGGGAGAATGAAAACTAGACTTTTGTTGGTACTCACAATATAGTATATACAGATGGCAAATTATAATATTGTAAACCTGGAACTTATATAATATTATAAACCAATGTTACTCCATAAAAAATTTTTCTTTAAATCATGGTGACATTTGTAAATCATGGGCGATTTGTTGCTTTGCCTTAGTTATTTTGGAGGTATGGTTGGGGGAGGTTATGTCCATGACTCTGTGTGTGTGTGTGTGTGTGTGTGTGTGTGTGTGTGTGTGTGTGTGTGTGTTTCAACTGCAGGAGTTAAATATAGTAGCCTATGAAATTAATTCCATTCCTCCGCATCACCAGGTGCTTACAGTTACTCTCCAGGTAAGGCTATGGTACAATGAGAAGTGCATTGAAAATTATACTGCCTATAAACTTTTAAATGAGAAACATCATTAATGATTGGTGGTTATGTATGTGTATTTTCTCTAGGCTAGTGGAGAGAGGGTGAATTTAACAATTGCTAGACCAGGGAAACCCCAGCCTAGTAACACTGTCCGAGAAGCAGGAACTCAGAGCAGCAGCCAGCACCATGCACAGCCACTGTACCACAGCAGACCCAACTCACATAAGGTGAGATGTTTTGTTTGTGTTTTCTAATTCACCCACCCTCAAAGGACCATTGTTACAAGCACATAAGATTTAAATGAATGTTGTTATTCTGTTGGATAAAGTGAACTTAAGTGTTTGGGATGTGGATTGTATATGTTTTGCAACATTGGAGAGTGATTTATTATCTCAGTTCCTTAGCCAATAAAGATAGTTTCTTGGTGGGGAATATCCCTCTGCCAGATGATTGATGGGAAATGTTTTATCTTTCAGAAATACCTATTTGTTAGTCCTGCTTTAAAGTGGTGTTTAGCTTAGGTTGCTTATTTTAATTAATGGTTGATTAAATGATTAACAAAGCATAATGAAGACAAGTCTACTTAGCATTGAGCAGGTTCCCTATAACAATTAGCTATGTGACCATTAGATGAAAATCATAAATTTTTATAGGTATGTATATAGCATATTTCTTTTTCTGTTATATTTTATAGAAATACCACCCTGAAATCTTTTAAAATTCCTGTATGTAGAGCTTTTTATTGCTTCTTAAATATTTCACTGGTTTTATAATATATTCCTAGGTCATTATCTGTGCTGAGAATTTTGACTCTGCAAATTTAGTTGGTAAAATCAAAAAATGGTGGTACTCTGTGCCACTCGATATTATTTATTTCATTTGATCCTTCCTTTGAACTCAAATTCCACCAGGATAGAATTTTTAAAACCATGATATTTATCTAACTGTGTGAAAATACAGCTAAATATGAGCTTTCAAAGTCCTTACGTAAAATAAAATTGCTTTACTAAACAAAAAAATTTTTTTTGTCTCCATAAAAACAAAAAGTTTCTTTCCTTTCTTTTTTTTTTTTTGTAATAGAACTGGGGGGTAGGCCAGAAGTGTGGGAGTGAAAGGATTCACCTGACAGAGTGGGGAGCAGAACAGGCAGATTTACTGAAATACTGCTAAGGGAAGCAGAGGGCAAGACAGGAGAGGTCTACTGCGCCATATGTGGGTTAGCTACCTGGCCAGGGATGGAACTCAGGCCATTGTGGTGATAGTGTTGAGACTTAACCCCTAGGCCACCAGGGAGTCCCCCAAAAGTTTCCTATTTGCTAAAAAGGCTTCTTAATGTAAGTATAATATTTGAGAAAATAATTACCTTTGAAATGTTGTTAAGTACCTTAAGAAAGCATCACTTAAAGGTACAAATATTTTTGGCCTATCAGTTTTATCTAGCTTTCTTAGCCTAAGTGCAGGCTTATCACTGGTCTTTGGTTTAGTTAATACTTATAAGAAATTACAACCCCAGATTTTGTTTCCATTTCTTGAACAAAAGACTATGAAGGAAACCTGTAATTTTGCCTTCATAAATATGACTATGAAAAACAAGTTATGTTTTGAATAAGAAATTTAAATAGGAATTGTTTCATGTAGTTTGTCCTTTCCTTATAAGATATATATATTATCTAGTTCCTTAGCTAATGAAGATAGTTTCTTAGTGGGGAAGACCTCTCTGCCTAGTGATTGTTGAAAAGTGCTTGGTCTTACAGAAATCTGTATGTTTAATCCTGCTTGAAAGTGGGATTTATCTTGAGTTGCTCATATAAATGTAGCTATATATTTATTCCTAGAGAATTTTTTTGAGAATCTTTTATGTCACTGAATTATATAATAATTTGATATATGATTGTCTATGTCAACATTATAATTTTAATACAGTTTTTAAAACTATACTTCCAACATTTATATAGAAAAGTCTATTTCATGCTATTTGTTTGGGGTATATATATTTTTCTCTCTTAACTGTTATTTCTTATTCTCTTTTATGTGACAATTTAGTTTTAAATAGCAATGCTCAATTTTTTGTTACTCTAGGTACTCTGCAAACCTGGTTGTTTAGAATAAGCATATGAAATACTTTTAAGTATTAATTTAGTTGCGAGGAAAAAAGGGGGGGGTTGCAAAAAAAAAGTATTAATTTAGTGATTTACTACTAATGTATGGTTATTGCTCTGTCAAATCTGGATTTAGAAAAATAAAGGTCTCCTAGGGGAAAAAACGAATTTACCAGAACAACCATTTTAGGTGAATTTGTGTTTGTTTTTCCTAGGAGACCTTTATTTCTCTAAAGACTTAAAAGTATATTATAATTCTGTAAATGTAATTCATGCATTTCTATTGTCGGTATTAATAATGTTAATAGTTATTTACAACATTCTCTTATAATTGACAAGAAACATAGAGTTTTAGAAACTTTGAAACATTAGCTTCCACTGTTACAAATGTGGTTTGGATATATATGAACAATATGTACATACTGCATCATATTATATGTACATCACAGAATATACATTTGCTTTTGACTCACATGGGTTCAAATCCCTGTGCAACACTTATGTTGAATTTGGGATAAGTAACATGGTTATTTTCTCATCTGTAAATGGAACCAATAATTAATTTACTTTTATCACCAAATGGAGATTAGATAAAAATAATGCATACAAGAATATTAGATTTACAGACAGTAAGCTTTCAATCAATATTATTTGTTGCTAATTTAACCCTTTGCACTCCGATGTCCCCTCTCAGAGGACATCGGAATTCTAGCATATCACTTGGATGTCCCCTCTCAGGGGACATTGCAGTTTATTAGTGATTACAGGGAATTGAGTTATTTCAACGCAACTTTTTTAGACATGCATGTTTCCCTGCGATAAGGGGAGTTTGTAGAAGAAAGGGCGATTTTCGTGTATCGAGAACGCGTCCATCCGCATCTTCTGCGGACAATAGATTAAACAATGAACTACATATTCCCGATGTGGGACAAAGAAAACGGGACTGCATTGTGTGTTCTAACAGGAAAACACCTGGTGGCAGGCGTCAAACCACTTATTACTGTCAAACATGCACTAATCAGCCTGCAGTGCATATTGGGGAGTGTTACAAAACTTATCATACTGTACAAAATTATAAACAATAAAATATTGTTTTTTTTGCAAATATACATTCCTCGATGTCACCCAATTTATATAAGTCCAATATCATTATAATACATTACTTGGTTCCAAAATTATACTAAATAATACGAGGGTCTGTAAATGCACGTTTCCGCCGCAAAGTAGCGTCGAGTAGCTGGTAGCCAATGTCCAGAATGGTTCGGAGTGCAAAGGGTTAATAATAGTATTGTATACACATACCTTGTTCTTTTAATTGTATTCCATTTGAAAGGAAAAGTGATGTTTAATTTCATTGTGTACTTCCAGGGGTGTCTCAGTAATAAGTAGCAATAACAATGTTAGTAAAAGTGGTTTTTCCCTGAGAATGTTGTTTGTTGGGAATTTATCCAAAATTCAGTTATTTCATATTCTTGTAGCTTTTCATGATGACTTTGAAGGTAGGTGTGTGCCTGCTACTTGATTAAGTACTCTGATAATCCCTATCCGCAAGAATCAGAAAATAGGTCAACTTTTTTCTGCTTTGGAAAACTTGACAGTTCCTCAAAAAGTTAAATAAAGAGTTACTGTATGATCTAGCAATTCCATTCCTAGATTTTCTGGATTTTAGTAAAATCCACACTTAACCATTATACTAGTCTGTGAGCTTTTCTTTCAAAGAATAGAGGCTCTCGCTGCCCCACGCCTCTGGCCTGTACCCCAGCTTGTAAGCATAAATAAATAAAACTTTAAAAAAAAAAGAATAGAGGTGATAGAAATAAATTGACTTATCTTCAGAATCTTAGAATTCAAATGCACTATTTACTTTTATAGAATTGGTCATAGCTTGGTGCTCAAGATAATTATATAAATGATGTGCTTATTTTATTCTGATCAGCAGTCTTGAATTTTTTCTGTTGCATTAATAGTCATGAAAGTAAAGTAGTACAAAATTTGGCTTTGTGATTCACAATACTCAGTGTAGTGTTTGTATATATGAAGAACTGTATAATACTTTCAGTTCTAGATTAAGTGATTTTTAAAAAATGACTTTATAATTACTACATAAGTTTTTAATTTAAGCTGTCTTTACTTCAGTTGTCTATTATTCATTATCCAATAAATTTTTCTTCTCATGTTTTAGGATCTTACCCAGTGTGTTACATGCCAAGAAAAACATATAACTGTGAAGAAGGAACCACATGAGTCCCTTGGAATGACAGTAGCTGGTGGCAGAGGCAGTAAGAGTGGTGAACTGCCCATCTTTGTAACCAGTGTGCCTCCTCATGGCTGTCTCGCACGAGATGGCAGAATCAAGAGAGGTAAATTAAGATCTTGAATAATTTCACCAGCTCTTCTCTCTAAATTCAACTCACAGTTTTTAAAAATAAAGACTATCTACAAACATTCTACCAAACACACCTTTTTAAAAAATCCTTTAAAATACTCCATGCATATGTAAGCATGAAACATTCTGGTAAGGTTAAAAAAAAATGCCTAATAAAGCGAAATTGCTGAAGCTTGATGATGTTTCTGACAGTTGCTATTGGATTTTATTATGTTGGACAATACCTCTTAAAAATCACACATCCCACATTATGACAGACTAGATACGCTAAAGGATTATCATGCTAAAATACAAATGTTGCATATAATAAAGGGTCTGGGGGGTGTGGGGCTCACCAGAGGGGGTGGAGCAGAAGACATACTTAATGTAAAGTTAGTGGTTTTAGGGATTAACTCATTAACAATTTCACATTTGCATGTATCTTACCTAATTTGGGTGGTAAAAGTAAAAATAGCATTCTCTATATATTTGGTTTATTCTCATGGAAAAGTGGGTCTTAAAAACTATTTTTCCAAGATTGAAGTTGAATCCCTAGCTCACGCCATTAACAAAACCTAACTTTTAATGGAGGTAGGCCTGAATATAAGAACTAAATATTTTAGGAAAAAACCACAAGTGTAAATCCTCATGATCTTGGGTCAGGTAATGTATTAATCAGGGTTTTCTTAGATATGACACTAAAAACAACAACAACAACAAAGAGAGAAACTAGACTTTATCAAAATCAGTTTTTGTGCAAAAGACACTACCAAGATAATAAAAAGATAGTAAAAGTAAAGAGATAACTCACAGAGTGGAAGAAAACACTTGTAAATCATATATCTTCTTGAAGGATTTGTATCTAGAATATCTAAAGAACATTTATTACTCAATAATAAAAAATATAAATAACCCAAAGGATCTGAATAGACATTTCTCTAAAGAAGATAAACAAATAGCCAGTAATCACAGGAAAAGATGTCATTACTAGGAAAATGCAAATGAAAACCACTTCAGAGCCACTAGGGTGATATAATTAAAAAGACAGACAATAACGAACACTGGCATAGATGAGGAAAAATGGAAACTCAAAACATTGCCAGTGGTAATGTAAAATAGTACAACTGTTTTGGAAAACTTTAACAGTTCCTCAAAAAGTTAAACATGGAGTTACTCTATGATCTAGGACCTCCATTCCTTGAGAGATGAAAACATGTACAAAAACTTTATGTACAAAAACTTGTACATAAAGGTTCATATTTGTGTTCTCACAATAGCCAGAAAGAGGAAACAACCCAAATGTCCATAAACTGATGGAGGGATTAACAAAATGTGCTATATCCATACAGTGGAATGTTACTGGGTGTAAAAAGGGGTGAAGCATTAACATAAGCTACAATATGAATGAATTTTGAAAACATTCTAAGATCAGTGTTTTGGGATCAGAAACATTCTAAGATCAGAAACATTCTAAGCCAGTCACCAGAAGCATGTGTGATTCCATTTGTACGAAATGTCTAGAATAGACAAATCTATAGAGACAGAAAGTAGATTAGTGGTTAGTTAGGGCTGGGGGAAGGAAAGTGACTTTCAGTGGGTATGGGGGCTTGGGAGAGGGGGTGACCTAAAAATGACATGGATGTGTGATGGTTGCACAACTGTGACTACACTGAAAATCATAAAATTATATACTTTAAATGAATAAATTGAATAGCATATGAATTACCTCTTAATAAAGCTGCTATTTTAAGTTAATTGTCCACTTATGGATTTTAGGGTAATTTTATTATTTGCGATGTTTTCTACAATGAGCGTTTTTTACTTTAATACTCTAAAAAATGATGAATTGGGGAAGGAGCATTGCCTATAGGCTTTCTTGGTACAAATGTTTGTGCTTCCTAAAAAACTAATCCTTTCCTTCCTAGCCTTTTATATAATCCTCATTGCCCTTTTTTATTATATTACTTGGCAAAGCAGCACTTTTTTTTTCCTCAAGCAAGACATGTTCAAATCTCAAGTTTAGTTTTTTTGTGTAGGCTCAAGGATGTCTTTTCTTTACAATTTGATATGGTGGTGCTTAATGAACTATGTAGGTCTGTCTTCATGTATAAAACTGTGCAAATATAAAATAGACTATTTAAAATTCATTTCTAAGAGCATAGGATCAAATAATTTTTGAATTGGAAAGAACTGTTGAAATCAGTGAAATGCAGGGAAGAGAAATGGGTATATCCAGAGCTTGTATGCAACTAAACTAGAGCAAATGACTAGAATTTCCAGTGGAATCACATTGTCTTATGTCACACTTTTTCTTGTATTTAAAAAATTTCCTGTAGATTAAAAAATTAAAAATTTTGAACTGTTTTGGAATATTTTCCACAAATAGGATTTTTTTCCTCAGTGTTATAACAAAGAAGGTGTAAAAGCTGTTTTAGTATTTTTTTAACCATACCTGAGGTATTAGAACTAACTTTTGTTGACTAGTTTGCAGATAATTTACAAGAAAATAATGATAGCTTGACTCATTCTTCCTGCTTCTTCATTTAAACAGGTGACGTTTTACTGAATATCAATGGCATTGATTTGACCAACTTAAGTCACAGTGAGGCTGTTGCCATGCTGAAAGCCAGTGCTGCGTCCCCTGCTGTTGCCCTGAAAGCCCTTGAGGTCCAGATTGTTGAGGAGGCAAATCAGACCACAGAAGAGCAGCCAAGTACTTTCAGTGAAAATGAGTATGATGCCAGCTGGTCCCCGTCGTGGGTCATGTGGCTTGGGCTTCCAAGGTATAGACAACTCCTTTGTTGGTTTTTTTTTTTAATATATATTTTTATTGTTATTATGTCTTTTACATTTTGTATTCCCCTGGTAGCCCACCACCAACTTACCCGCTATCTATCTCCATGGTTCCCTGCGCTCTTCTCTATTCCATCCTGTGCCCTTTTCCTTCCCTCCCTCCCCCCCGCCATTGTCTCTCTCCTATTTGGTTTCCTTATAGTCCTGTTATAAGTGAAACCATTCGATATTTTTCTCTTTCTTTCTCCTTTGTTGTTTTGAGAAATAATCATAGTTGCAACTTTGTTGGTATTTAACAGCAAATTCACTTATGAAGGTGGAAAAAGGTTTTAGTTTGAAAGAGTCAACAATAAATCAAGTTACAAAAGAAAATGGTCATTTTTCTTAGATATTATATTTTAGAAAGGTTAATTTTAGTAATTAAGGTTTGAGTTAAAGAGACTTTTATCTGTTTATCAAAATGAATAAAGCAAATCTGTCATTCCTAAGGAGACACTGAGTAGTCTAGCAATGAGATTGGATGTTCAGTCTCTTTCTTTGTAAATCTACCTTATACCAGTGACCAGTGTGATACATGCTGAGACTTCATGTGCGTTCTTCACCAGGAAAGCCAGGTGAAAGTGTGGGACCTATCCCAAAACCCTGAGAACCTTCATTAATTCTTTTAATTATTCCTGAAAGTCATGGTATAAAGCTTATTGTTTATTGTACGTAATAGTCTTTAAGCCAAACAATTGGTGTTCAAGAGTAACTGCTCTTAATCACCTTTATAAAGGTGATTATTTACTGTGGCATGAGGACTGTGACCAGCCAAGATGCTTTTGCTCATGAAAGACTGATTGTATGACGTTGTAAGTTAATATTACTATGTTTGTTTCAAATCAGTTTGGATTCTTTATGTAAGAATCCTAGAACCAATATATAACGAGACATTTTGACTCTCTTAACCAAGTATAAAAATAACCGATTCCTTAAAAATTAAAACGTAAGAATGTTCCAGTTTCTGAGTTGTGTGACTTGATTTGTAATAAATTTACAAGAACAACTAGCATATGGTTTACGAAGAACTTTCACATCAGGAATATTAGAAAAAGCAAGGGCATTGTTGGATTTCATTTGCTAACAATCTAGCTTGCTGACTTGTCCTCTTGGTTAAAAAAAACTTTCTAGGTCTAAAGCTCTAACAGAATTTATATCTTAGGAACTTGAATTTCAGGATTCAAGGTTGTATTTGGTCCTTGCAGAGATACAGATTTTATAATGACAAAGGTAAATTTAAGGCTTATTTATATGTTTATTCCATGTACCAAAACTGATTAATTTTTACCCATTGAAAAGTCAACATAGGTTTAAATGGTTGGTATTCAACTCCTGTAGACATGCTATGTAAGTCGTGAAGTTTCAGTCATCAGAGGAAACCTCATTTATCTTGTAAAAGACTCAGCCCAATTTTTGACTTGTCAGTTTAAATTTAGAATGTCAGAAAGGCCCCTTCATACCACAGTGGCAAGAAGTTGTTTGCCCTGCTCAGTTGCCACGCATGTCTTACCACAGCCTTGAGGTCAGTGCTTTTACCTCTTTGTGAGTCATTTTCTAGTATGCCGGGAAGGATAACTAAGTTTTTAGGTGAGAAAATCTGTAAGATAGCAAAATCTATTTTTGAACTGACTTGTGTCAATGAAAGTCTCTGTTGTGTGCAAACCTGTATCAGCAACCGCATGTCAGAAGGTACTCATGGCCCCTTTAAGCAGGTATATTACATGGGATAGCAACTCTGCTTTTCTGGAAAAGGGAGGTTGTTCCACTGCAATTTTCATCAAATGTACCAGACAATTATTTGGGGGTTTTTTTGGCAAAAGATTGAGAACCGTGAAAATAACCTACACTTTCTTTAAAATACTAGACCAAAACATGGGACCTTAGACTATCCCAGAAGTCTTTTAAAAAACTTTTCTTATCAGTGAGCTAAGACACTAGCCCAAATTAGAAATCCTAGGGTATTGTATGTTTTTTACAAAATTAGATTAAGAAATCTTTAAAACAGGAAACCTTGCCATAGGTGCCTCTAGTCCAACTTAACCTGAAAATGAAAGATATTTCCTCTTATAAAGAGGTAGTTTTTATATCACTTAGTTTTTGTTTTTATTTTTAAATTTTTACGCAGTGCTTGTTTTCAAATCCATGTTGATTTTTTTTTCCCCTCCCTTCCTGGGCAGCCTCCAAATTAGCACTCTCGTTTAGAGTCTCATTTAAAAGAAAGCATTTTACATGAAGAAAGAAAGAACAAATATCTCCTTATTTTAAAAAGGGATAACTACCTTACTGCTTTTTTTGAAACTTCTGTTTATTTTCTTTTCATTTAATTGAGATTAGTAATACTCGGCCTTTTCATACCACTTTTTTGTAGATGCCAGTTTTTTAGGTATAAATGAGTATCAGTATAGACACAAACTTCTGAGGTGTAAATTATAACCGAGTTTATTATAGCCGTGTGTGTGTGTGTGTGTGTGTGTGTGTGTGTGTGTGTGTGTGTGTGTGTCTTATAAAGAGAAGGCTAAAAAGAGTTGGGAAATTTGAGTTCACCTAGGACTGTATCTGTGCTAAAAGATGAGTGGTCAAAATAATATATTTAGAACAAAATAAAGTAGCCTTTTTCTTTTTCCAGCAGTGATAAATGTAACATGGAGTTATAACAAAGATGACAAGGTTTTAAGCCTCCGCATTAATTTCTTTCATGATTTTTCTTTTTACTAATAGTGCCCTTCATAGCTGCCGTGATATAGTTTTGCGAAGAAGCTACTTGGGAAGTTGGGGCTTTAGTATTGTTGGTGGATATGAAGAGAACCATACCAATCAGCCTTTCTTCATTAAAACCATTGTCTTGGGAACTCCTGCTTATTATGATGGAAGATTAAAGTGAGTCTTATTTTATATTTAATGACATTATTTGTGTTTATTGTGGGGAACACAGTCTAGACCGGGGGTCAACTCCAGACCCAGCCTGTGACTATTCACGTAAGTGAAGTTTTACTGGAACATGGCCACGCTCACTTGTGTACATTTTTGTTGTCCTTGGCTTCTTATCATCTGGTACTTTATAGAAAAAAAGTTGCCAACCCTGAAGCATCATCTTTACCATTTTTCCACGCATAGCAGTATTTTGTTAATCTAAGGACACTGAATCTAAGTCATTTGATTAGATACATCATGAGCTAACAGCTAGTGCTGAGCATTTTTTCTATGCTCAATTTCAGTCCTGTCATTAGATGACTACTTTTTTCTTTCTCCATAACTCTTATGTCTACCTAACATTAAATTCATGCAAACTCCATAAAGGAGGGATTTTATTTTATTGTTATATCCCTGAGTATATACTAAATCTCAATAGATATCTGATGAATGAACATGTAATAATTCACGGTGTGCCTAGCACAGTGCTAAGTACTTGTGATTATATTACTGAATCTTTGTGACAACCCTATGAGGTGTTATTGTTAATCTTGTTTTACTAAAAGATAGCTTAAGTTTGAAAAAGTTAAGAAACTTGCCCACAATCAAATAACTGAAAGTGGTTGACTGCAGTTCAAATCCAAGATTTCAAAGTCTTTGCCATTAATTCCTCCAGCTAGTTGCACCACTGGCCAGAAAATACTTACTTGACCTATTCCTTTCAAAGACCAGGCTGTAGGAAATGAAAAGAGTTGCTGTAGCAAGAGATTATACAAACGGAGGAGATGGGTTATTATAAGTTCTTGGTACCTCATTTTTATGAAAGGACCAGTTCTTAAATAGTAAACATTGGCATATATTGCACAGAGTACTGCACACATGGAGAGTTTGTACTGTCTGCAAACAGAAAGTAACATCTAAATAATAAAGTGAAAAGTTGACAAGGGTCAGTATGCACTAGAACTGTATTATATTGATAATGAAAGGGTAGGAAAGGAGATGTGTTATTTTTGGAGGAAGGAATGGGGGGAATGAATTAACCATTCTCTTTACCATAGTTACTCGACCAGTCCTGGATTTAGTTAATTAGATTACAGTTCACATTCTGCCTACTTCCAAAAGAAATTGGAGTAGCTAACAATAATAGATCATATTTTTGCTATATACTAAAGACCAAAAATCATGAAGGATAGCAAGGTCTTCAGATTCATCCTTCATTTGTATAATTCTGCTTGGATGACAATGAGTATCAATAACTGAGAGAAAAGGAAATATGTTTATTCTCAATTTATGAGCTCTAAAAATGAGCAGAGAAATAACAGTAAAAATTATAAGCGTCTCCCTCCAAATGCATTATTTGGTATCTTTTAAAGAGGCATCAGATTTAGTCCCTAAGTTATATTTTGCTTAAGCAAATCTGTTTGCCTTGAAATTTGCCCACCAGTTACAGAGGGGGTTGCACAGGACTGTCCCCGATTAACAGGAGAAAGCTAACACAAGCTTAAAAATCACCCCAGATGTTTCTCCCTAATCATCGGTAAATTAGTGAATGATTAAGTGAGACTGATGTTCATGCTAAGTGAAATCTCAGGATTATGTGTTTAATAACGACAACAATAACAGGCTGTCTCTGCTCTTCCAGGTGTGGAGACATGATCGTGGCCGTGAATGGCCTGTCAACGGTGGGCATGAGCCATTCCGCGTTAGTTCCCATGCTGAAGGAGCAGAGGAACAAAGTCACTCTGACGGTTATTTGTTGGCCTGGCAGCCTGGTGTAGATATTTGAGACTAGTTTTGAGTCCAAAGCTTCCTTTTTTAGGTTTTAGAAAGAAAAACATTTAGTTTTATCATTTCTGGTTTTTAGGAGCTACTAAGCTGGTATGCGCAGGGCCAAAACCACTAAGGTTGTCCTTTTGTTTTTGTTTAAATGATTTTCCTCAAGTTAGCCACATTTCTTTCAACTTGAAAGTCTTCCACTAACTCTTCTGAGTTTGTATTTTCAGTACTCAGACTCTCAGTTGTCAGAACGTGACCTGTAATAATGAATGAAGCCTGCTCAAACTGTGCCCCAACCAGCTGACTAGTGAGCTACCAGGGGTTCTTTGTTTTGAATAACTGAATCATAAATGGGTTACACATGCCCAACACTAGTGTAGTAACAATAGCATTTGCTGCCACTGTAGCCGCCAATGGATACACTTTAAATTTGGATGATAACCCTCTCCCATTTATAGGTGCCAACATTTCAAAACTTCGTACTGTTTATAAGGTGATTTTTCTGGCTTATTTTTACTTTAATCTCTCAGTGCTCATAGATGATGAAGACATTAAGTCTGACACCACTAAAGAGATTCTTTCTAATTATGTACCATTATTAGAATAGTAGAGAATAAAGGATAATGTTATCCAGTGACAAAGGAATTTGGGAGGTAATTATAGTTTAGTGCTGGAGATGGTAAAAGCTGCATTTACTTGAAAAGTCCAAAAGCATTAAAGATTCATTTCCAAAGGGATGTTTTTGTTATGTAGGAAAGTTTTGAAGCAGTTTTTGCTAAAAATCGTTTTCTAGAATTTGTATTATATTTATCAGCAATCTTGGCTGGAATGTTTTTATAATATGCAATTAAACTAGATAATAAATATGAAACCATATTGTTATCAAGTACACATTCATAGCTAAATAGGCAAAGGTAGGCCTTTTTTTAATTTTATTCTAATAAAAGAGCCTTGAGTATTCTAGAACCCTTATTTTTTCCAGCTATTTCTTTCCTTACAGACTTCATTATTTCAAGAAAAGACTGAAAAGTTCCTTTTTTTTAATCTACAATGGTAGTTTTAGATGTTAGTATCCTTCAATCAGTTCTTGGTCACTAGACTTTTATATTTTTGAAATGTTTTTGAAAACTATGACCAGCCCATTTTGTTTGTCCTTTACTCAACAAGGTTGTCCTTTAGAAGAATACATAAAGAAGTGATTAAGAAAATATCTTTACCTTATTAATATTATGCATACTTGAAAAAAAGTTTCATTTAGAAACCTAGTTCAGAATCTGAGCTAATTTATAAGTGACCTCTGTAATAAATAGTATTGATTATCAGAGAATGTATTTCAAAATACTACAGAATATTATGAAGCATGACTACTTTATTTTCAACTTAGCAATTGCATTGCTGGGGTTTTTGTTTCTGTAGCATGTCGCTGATTATTCCAGTTAGTTTTATAATGGTTTTTTAAACATATCTCTTTTGAATAAATAAGAAATGGCAACAATAATTGCTACTGACTTGTTCAACCCCTTAGCTACACTGTGTGGTCAACATTTAACCAAGATACAGTGGAATGCCCCCTACAGTATATTACTGTTATGTGATGATTGACTTTTGAAGCAATTTGATATTGAAATGCTTTGATATTCTAATTGACATGGAACAAGTTTTTTTCCTGCTTCCCAAATAGAATTTTATAACCTACTTTGCTATTTTTTTAAACATTTTATAAGAATGCATCATTTCTTGGGGAGTGAACATCTATCAACAAATATCCTACTGCTACTTTACTATATAAAAAATACCTTGATTGAACCCAGTGGTATAATGAACATTTTGAAAGAATTTTTTTCAATGTTATTTTTATCTTGAAAATCTTGGAGTCAGCTTAAGCTCTACATTTTATTACAAAAAACTGTAGCATTTGGTCAGAATGATATTTGGTGATGGAAATTTGTTCATAATTTATTATTGCTGTTGAAATATTTGAATTTCTTCATTTTAAGCTTAACTAGTTAAATATTTTGATTTGTTCTGTGCCTTCAGTTTAAATTATTTCAGGATTTTCCAGATATGTTTAAATAATGGTGTGATAATCATTCAGGATGGAAATAAAAGTCATCCTTTCCATAATAGCAACATTCTCTTTTTTTTTTTTTTGAATAGCAAATGTGACTCAGTGTGTGATACTTATTTTTGTGGCCCTACCACTTATAATATCCCATGCTTGAAATCTCAGGATCCTAAATCTATCTTTCAATTCTCCTTCCTAGAGTAGAACACATGTAGATCCCTACTGACTCTAATTTTTGCCTGCGTGGTGCTTCTAGAACTGTGTTTTCCAATGCCTGTGGCGATTGAGCCCCTAAAATGTGACTTAATGCTACATCTTGAAATGATAATACCTACGGTATATTAGATGATATAAAGTACATTATTAAAATTAACTTCACCAGTTTCTGACTTTTTAAAATGTAGTTAGTAAACAATTTTAAATTACACTTGTAGCTCACCCTGTATTTCTGTTGAACAGCAGTACAGGTGGTTTCTATTCTCCCTAGAATTTTGATCATTCTCTACATATAAAAAATGTTTTCTAGTTGAAGTTGTTTCCCATTTCGCTACTAAGTTAAGATTAAGGCCCTTGTGTTATGACCCCTAATCACAGTTTCCAGATAGTTCTGTGATCTCATTTACCCTCCATTACCCCAGCAGGCTGCCCATACCCCGGAGAGTCCTGCCTCTGCACTATTTACAGTAGCGCCTCTAATGCATCCCAGTCTCTGCAGGTTCACTTGTCCCATATTTAGAAAAACAGCTGAGCCATCTACTTCCCTCTTCCATCCAATCTCTACTTGAAAGAGAATTACCTTCCTTGTGATGAAACTCAGTGGATCTTTGTTTGTATTTATGTAGTCCTGATCACTTTCTACCTAATTACTGTTATAATTTCAAGTACTGTTTTTGATTGCCATCTTGCAAGTTTGCATTCCACTAGATAGCCCAAGTGTGTAGCTGACACTGTGTAGACTGAAGATCCTATTGCTTCAAGACACTGAAGTATCAATACTCCAGGAGCTGAAATCTGTGCTGTCAAGGCATTTGCCTAATCCCCTTCTCTAGGTCTTTGATCCAAACTTTTTAGCCATCAGAGTTACTTCTCTAAATCCTACCTCTGATCACCATCTGACCTACTTAAAAATCTTTCAGTGGTTCTGTATTGTCTACTGGAAAAGGTCAGGATGACTTGGAATGGCATAAAATCCTTTTCAGTTTGATCCCTGCTACCATCCCACTACCCCCTTAGTCTTGCTTCCCACCCTTCCTTGCCTCTTACCCAACCCACTACCCACACTTGGATCTACATGAGCTGACTTCGCTCAATTGACATCACCTCGTTGGGAAATCCTTACCAACCTCTCAAGGTGATCTTTTTTTCCTCTTTTAAAAGGTTTTATTAAATCATATTTTTATGATTAAACTTGTCAGATAGATGCCTGATTACCCCTGCCTATGGCAGTATTTTAAACTAGACACTGACTATCGAGATTCTGGGCCTCCTGAAGAGCCCAGTGTATTTCAAGGGAAGAATCTAGGTCTTGGATCCTTTTCTGTTCAAGGATGCCACATTGCATGTAGTTGTTCTGTTGTCTTATGCTTCTCTTTGCTGTGCCATATTCCCAGACTTACCTTGTTTATGAGGATCTTAACAGTATTGAAGAGTAGCAGTCAGGGGATTGTAGGATCCCCTCTATTGGAATTTCTCTGCAGTTTTTTTCCTCAAGATTAGACAGGATAATTGGTTTGGGGGAGGAAGATCACCAAGGTAATGTGCTCTTTTCCTTATATCATGAGTATATACTGTCAATAGGATTTATGACTGTTGATGTTAACCTTGCTCATCTGGCCTAAGTACTGTTTGTCAGGTGTCAGTACTGTAAAGTTAATCATCCCACTTAATTTCCTCCTCCTTCTCCCACATACATCCCCAGCCACACTGTATCTTTGCATAGAAGTCACTAGGTACCCTAAGGAAAGAGGAGCTATATTTTTCCTTTATTTTTGAGCTGGTCAGGGAAATGAGGGACTCTCTGTGCTGCTGAGAGAGGGTCTTATGAGTGGAAGGAATGGAAACAGGAATCCTCAGTTGTGAATATCAGGAGCATATTTCTTTCTCTAAAAGCCCTCCCATCCTTTTCATAGTAAAATTTCCCAGAATAGTCGTCTCCATTTCATGCTCTTTCACTTTTTATTTTTTAACAAATTTTCTGACATAAAAAGTTGTAAAAATTACAACGAACACATGTAAAACATGGCCTCTGATGCTGAAGTTCCTTTTCCATTTGCATTTACTTTCTCTCTGGCCACCCTATGTGTCTTTTTCTAATTATACTACATATTTAGATTTCAAATATGGTATTACTGTGCTTGCTTTTAAACGATAAAAGGGAAGCCAAACTTACATGGTGTTCTGCAACTCAATGCTGCTGCTCCAGCAAGGTTCATGTTTGTTTATGTAGCCAAGTTCATTTTCACTGCTAATACATTCAGTGACCATAGCGATTTTATACTCATTTTTTTTGGTTGGTAGACATTTAAGTTACCTCCATTTCTTGCCATCATTAACAATGCTGCTATCACTACTCAAAAACAAATATCCTTGTGTGCCCAAGAGAGTTTCTCTAGGGCAGTAGTGCTCATTCACCCGAGCTGCACAGGTTTACTTGGAGAGCCATTTAAAAATACCATTGCTGGCAGTTGATCTGTATTGGGACTTGGGCCTCATTTTTGCTTGGTGTTTTGCATGTTCCTCGTGTGATTCTTCTGTGCATCTATACTTGGAAACTATTGCTCTATGAGTGAGTGGCATGCCAGGTTTTAGCATGGATGCATCTTTACAAGGTAATAATATCCCAAGTGGTTGTGCCAGTGTACACTTCCACTAGACATGTCAGTCTTCTTGTTCCATGTTGCTGCCAACATTTGGTTTTATCAAACTGAAGAGGGTGAAATGCCATCTCCTTGAGATTTCAATTCACCTTTCCCTGATTACTGATGAAGTCTAGTATCTTCTCACATGTTTACTAGTTATTCTAAGTATTCTCTCTGCTGAATAACCTGCCTGATCATTACTAATGGCTTGTTTGTACTTCTCTTATTGACTAATCAAAACTTTGTTGTGGATATTGATATTTAGGGGATTATATATGGTATAAGTATCTTATCCCAACTTGTGACTTCTTTCAACTTTGTAATGACCTGATAAGCTGAAGTTTATCATAATGTAGACAAGTTTATAGAGAGCTGTAAGGAAATTCTTTTTTATCTACTTTTGGAATTTCTTCTGTCATTTGAAAGGTAATCAGTTTCCATTATTTTGATTATTCTATTTTTCCTTCCATTATATGTCGTGCTTTTGACTTACCCTGCCTCTGTGGGCTTGATGTTTTCTTCTACTAAATTGTCAGTCTATTTCATGTCTAGTCTGTTCATTTAGTGATTACCCTTAAATTTTTCTCTGTGTATATTTAATGTGAAGTTTCCAGTTGGCCAGTAGCTCTATCTTCTCTAGTATTATATAAGGACCTTAGACTCCAGCCAATTACAGTCTCACATGATGGCCAATATTGTAGTTCCTCCTTGTTTTCTTCTCTGGTTAGTTGTTGCTATTTTAGTTGTTTTAACTGCTCAAGGTTTGTTTCTGAACTATGTAATATACAGTGTTTTTACCACAAGAAGAGTTCATGGTATTTCTTAACATGACAGTAATATTCCACAAAGAACACATGGAAACTGGACCAGAGAAATATTCATAGTAACATATTGACCTAGACAATCTGGATATTGAAGTTGCAGGTGTAAGGAAAGATTTCATAAAAGCTTGGGATGCAGCAAGCTCATCACCATTATATTGCCAGTTTCCAAGCTGTTTAGAGCAATTTTTCATTTTCTGGGAGGAGGCAGTCCCACAAAGAATCACGGTTACCATTGGAAGTGTACTTTGGTACTGTTATCGGGAATGGTCCATATCAAGAAGACCAGAAACAAGTGCTGATGAGGATGTGGAAAAAAAGGAACTCTCATATACTGCTGGTGGGAATGCAGACCCTATGAAAAGTAGTATAGAGTTGCTAAAAGTATTAAAAATATGACTCAGCAATTTACTCCTAGGTATCTATCTGAAGAATGCAAAAACACTAATTTGAGAGGATATATGTACCCTGTGTTCATTGCAGCACTTATTTACAATAATCAAATTATGGAAACAACCTAAGTGTCTGACGACAGAAGAGTGCATTAAGACGTGGTTGTGTATACGTAATGGAATATACTCAGCTGTATGTGTGTGTGTAAATAAAAGATGCACTCTCGCCATTTGCAATAACATGGATGGAATTGGAGGGGATTATACTAAGTGAAATAAATCAGAAGTAGAAAGACCAAAACCAAAGTATTTCACTCATGGGTATGTAGAATATACAAAAACAGAACAAAGAAACTGAAGACTAAACCAAACAAGGCCAGAATTGATGTTACGAGAGGGGGATGAAAGATGGGAGTGAGAACAAATGGGGGAGGGAGAACCCCAGTGGTCTATGGCGAAAAACTATGGGTGCTTTGGTGGTAGGTGTGGTATGTGACATACATCTGAGAAGGTGCAAACCTATTTTCTTAAATCATACCAATGTTATAAGCCAATGTTACATTAATGTAAGAAAAATAAAATCTCAATTACAAAATAGAAAATAAAATGTTAATGCTCTAAAAAAAAAAATCCATGGGGTCTCCCTGGTGGCTCAAGAGGTTGTCTCAGCACTATGAAGCTATCAGGAGCCACTGCAGCATGAGTTTCATTCCCAGCCAGGGAGCTGACCCACATGACGCAACAGATCTCTCCTGCCTCACCCGCTGCTCCCCTCAGCAGTGTATTTCGGTTGATCAGCCTGTTCTGCTTCCCACTCTCTGGTGAATCCTCTCACTTCCCCACCACCACCCCACACCTCATGCCCCGCACCTCTGCTCTAGACCCCAGCTCTTGTAAATAAACAAACCTGAATTTCAGCTTCCAAGGGTGCTTCGCCCACCTCATGCCAAAATCACCCATGGTACAGTCCAGCAAAGCCCCATCCATTCATACTTAACTAATTTGGAACCTTAAGCAGGGTGGAAATTAACTTGGCACTTTATAGAGAATAGTATCTTAAATCAGCATATTAAAAAATGGAGGATGGGGTTTTTTGGTTTTTTTTGTTGTTGTTCAAGCTGGGGTACAGGCCAGAGGCTGGGGCGGGGGGGCGGCGAGAGGGCTCACCAGAGACAGAGCGGGGAGCAGAACAGGCAGATCAGAAATACACTGCTGAGGGGAGCAGCGGGCGAGGCAGGAGAGGTCTGCCGCACCATGTGGGACTCTCCCCGGCTGGGCTTGGAAGCCGGATCCCGCGCCGCCGACAGCTCCACAGCTCCGCGCTCAACAGCGCAGCGCTCAACCGCTGCGCCACCAGGGAGGCCCGAGGACGGAGTATTTATCCTCCCACTCAAGTGTACTGTTTGCAAGTCTCCTTAAGCACTTAAAGAATACACTGGATTTTCAAGTGTATAACTTTTGTTACGTTTCTTTCCCATGTCATTTCAACAAGAATTTATCTAACACCTACTATGTGCACACCACATAGAAAGGCTCTAGAACACTTAATTTCACCTTTCATAATTCAGACTTTCTTCCATTTGTCCACATTTGGTGATACGCTATATAGGATGTGCTGGCTGTACAGCCACAACCTAGGAATTCATGGATGGAGCTTTTTCTCTTTGCTTGCCTCCTGAAGAAAAGCTTTCAACTCCTCAGGGTCTTCCGAGATCTTTGCGTTTGACAGTGTAAATCTAGTCCACTTAACTATGCTACCAATTAATTTCCATGGCAACACAAAAGCTCTTTAGAAATGAAAGTTATGCATGTAAAGTGCTCCAAGTAAGAGACAATAAAACTTAATCACACACACGAGTAAAAGAGGACTGGAGACCACCCTGGGCACTGGAGACCACCCTGGGCACGACAGAGAACCAGCCTTCCACCAGAAGGCAGCTAAGCCCATGGCTGCGGGCCGAGTGCTTAACGCTTTCCATTTAAATCTATTAACCAACTCACCTGACACTGGAGTATTTCACAAACTCCTGGCAGAACCCACTTGGTTTCCTTCTATCAAGGCTGGCACTGTTTCAGTTTAAAAACTCAAGAGCAACCCTTCCTTGATTGCCAAAGACTGACCACCAACTCAAGAGGTCAAGTCAAAAACGTCTACTGCTTAGAGTTGGATGGAAAATAAATGACAATTGCCCAATGACAGGGGTGGAAGGAACTGTTTCAGTTTTTTCTTGGCCTAGATTTTATTGAAAAGTCTTTTCTCACCCATGACTCTAGAACTAACCCAGGAATGTTTTAGGTGTTGGAAGGTGTTTGGTCACATACCCAGTAGCGTGGCCATCTCCCACCGAGAGCCTCCCAGGGAAGTGACACCACAGAGCAGTTTTGCAGACTTGCCCCCTCCATGCCTGTTTCCTTCCTCCATGTCACAGGCTTTTGGGCTCAGGGTCAAATGTAGTGTCTAAGGGGAAAAAAAGAGCTCCTGTCTCTGCATTTTAAAACGATTCCAAAAGATATGTCTCGTGTCATCCAAATCCCACATCTTTATATGGTCCTTCTCCCACTGAGCCAAAGCCCTAGAAATTTAGTATTAGAAGGTCCTTATCCCTGTTTCTGGAATAAGAATCACTTCTATAACATGGTCCTCTAGCTCCTGCTTGAATGCTTCACGACAGGGATATCGGTTCTTTATTTCAGGCTTCTAACAGTTTGTCCCTGTCCCTCTTCCCAAGTAGAGTATGGAAACTGGGGCTTGGTGAAGAGGCGGAAAAATATCTCTTCATTTGTTATTTTAATATTTATATGATGTAGGGTAAATGAAGGAGGCATCAGGTTTTTACGCCCTACTGCCGTTAGATTTGATGATGGGCACCTGCGGTCCTGCACGTGTGCCTGGTGGTGGCGTGCGCGTGCGTGAGTGGGCGCACCTGGGCCTGGAGAGCCGCTATATAAGGGCGGCGTCACAGACGCGAGGAGCTCGAGCTCGAGGCAGTGGCAGCGGCAGAGAACAGCTCAGAGCTGAGTGCAGAGGACCGAGTGGCGGAGAGCAGCGGAGTACAGGGAAGGACGGCATGAAAACAGCTAATGAAAAGAGTCTGCTTGAACCGATGATGAACCTACCTGGTCTGGGATGGTTGCAGAACATATGAGTATCAGATAGGCACAGAGAAAGCACTTGGTGATTTATCTTTCCTCACACTCAGCAGTTACCTAGCACCACTACTAAACGCCAGTCACTTCCAGGTGCTCAGAATCCATCAGTGACCAAGACAAAGTTGTTGGTTACCTCTGAGTTTACATTCTAAAGAGGGGAACAGTAAACAATAAAATAAAGAAATAATGTTATTTTAGATAGTAATGGATGCTATGAAGAAAATCATATCACTGCTGTGCCAAAGAGATGGGCTGTGGGTGGGGCCAGTGTAGCGGGACCTTGACTCTAGTTTTCCTTCTGCTCTGTAACAAAAACCCTGACACGTGATACTAACCCTGACATGTGATACTAATATAGAGGGAGGCCAGCCACGGGGCCCAGTAGACAGAGCCCATCAGGCCTAGATTTGCTTCTGCCACTGACTTGCCAAAAGACCCAGAGCAATTCATTTAACCTCTCCGACCCTTGGTTTCGTATCTGTAAGATGGGAAGAATTCCTTACTAGGTAATTGCAAGTTAGAGACTGTGCATATAAAGTGGCTGACACATTTTTCTAAGTAGCTGTAGTTACATGTAGAGACAGAGATGCTGATTACACTTACTCATTCCTGAGATTTATCAAAAATCATGTTACAAGTGAGTTACCTACTTTTAGAGGTTTCTCTGAACTCAGATTTTTGTTTACTCTCAATATTGTGTGTTCCCAAACACAGTGTAATAATCAACAGATTCGTGCACCCTAATCACATAAGTGACTCACTTTTCCCAGGCCTGGTCCTGAGCATTTGAGAGCCAGGCTTTGGCTCATGCTGTTCCACCCTTCCAAGAGTGCTGATCCCTGCCTGTCGAGTCCTGCTGGTCCTTCCCAGCTCAGTTGAATGCCAGTTACAGCCAGGTTTGTCAACACTGCTCCTCCAAATTCTTACCACCCCCCACCTGTAGCCTCTGCCCCTCTGTTCTGCAACCGTCCCAGGCTGGGTAGGTTCATCATGGGTTCAGGCAGCTTGAATGAGAATCTTGGAGCCATTGGCATCATCCTCACAGGTTAGGGGTAACAAGCCAGCAGGGAGACAGCAACTTGGGCCCCCTTGCAAATCCCTGTACCCCATTTGCTGGTCTCTACTGTTCTCTGATCTCTCCACTGTACCCCGCCACACTCCGCCGCATGGTTCTCTGCAGTCCTTATATACTCTGTCTCTCTGCTCAGGTGCAACCACTTGCACACGCCCATGCCATACTCCAGGTGCTGCCATCAGGCACATGTGTAAAACCACAGGTGTCCATCATAGATGCTAATGGCAGGAGGGCAGAAAAAACCTGATCACTTCCATGTACCCTCCCCCCTCCAATGCGCTGGAGTTTCAGGGCTGTGATGCAGCCTGAACCTACCACTCAGCAGCTGTGAGCTCCTTCAAGGTCTGGATATTCAGCCACCCACACACCTCACAGTAACTGGTGCAATAATAGTTTAAATTCAGCCTTGTCAAAGCTACTGAGAAGCTGAGAACAGAGAAAGGCTCTGGATTTTCAAACTTGGTGACTTTTAAGGGAATAGAGTCCGTGGCGGGGTAAAACTGGGGAAACCCACAGCAAAGGTTAAAGAGTAGATGGCAAGGCAGCCACAACGCACACAACGCAAAGTGTGTGCTTGCGGGCGAAATGACATGATGCCTGGGATTTGCTTTCAAACACTAGCAAAGAAGTAAAAAACTGAATAAGAGAATTAAAGATTAAGGGAATGTTTTACAATCTCCATAAAAGAAATAGCATAGAAGCAGCAAACCAACAAAAAGTTTGGGAGAAAAAGAGCTGTCATTAGCTAGATTCCTGTAATTTGAAATTGGCATAATGAGTGTGTACAAGAAATGCAAGAAAGTAACTCATCTATTTTTGTGACAGGGTGGTCCTCAGGAAAAGGGGAGGTTTCAGGTTCCCAGCCACACCCCAGAAAGGGTGGAGCTGAGCAGGGAGGAGAAGAAGCTGGAAAGAAAACTAACGAAGGAAGGAAAAAGGACAGAAAGCTGGAGGAGACCTGGAGGC
The DNA here is from genome assembly GCA_004024925.1 of Scalopus aquaticus. NCBI lineage: Eukaryota > Metazoa > Chordata > Mammalia > Eulipotyphla > Talpidae > Scalopus > Scalopus aquaticus. The sequence goes on along the minus strand of PVIJ01002622.1, from coordinate 122,626 downwards.
ACATGGAGCAGAGAGACTTGCGAAGAAGCTGCACTTGCCCCGGTCTGTTTGAAACAGATGTGGGTGACAGACCCGTGGGGAGGTTAACGATGGCAGCTTTCATCTTGATTTTGATTTTGCTCTTTTCCTTCGAGACTTGTCTGGCTGTTTCTGACCCTTTTCTATGGGTCCCCACCAGAAGGTGCTTCAGACTTGTGGCAGGCTTTAATGGTCTCATTGGCCCTGCTTTGGGCCAACCCTGTTTGATGGGGCATTAACCCATGAGAGGATGTGTAACTTCTGGTGCTTGATTTAGAAACTTCATTCTTTGTTTTTTCTGTATTGCACACTAATGGTATTGAAGTTCTTTTCCATTAAAAGTGTTACATACTAGAGTATGTTTTGTCTTGATGTGGCGGATGGCAGAACCTATTTAGGACAGGTTTGGGGGTTCTGGGGTGCCCCTCTCCCTGCTCTGTAACATTTTCATATATCCACTTTGGTATGATTTCTAGGCGGATTATTTTATCCTGTGTACCTGTTCAAGAAATGCAAGTGACAAACAACAAAATAACTCCATGCACTTGCAACACCATTCAATACATTAACTGTTTTACTTTCACATTTTTTATATTCTTTACCAGTTTTTCATTGGATTGTCACACCGGCCTCATGGGGTGTGTTTGGCATAGATAAGGAAAACCAAGATTTAAATGAAGTGATTTACACATTTGCACTGGCAAACAAATGGAAAAACACACCCCCAAAACTGGAACCCCTCCACCCACTTTCCCTCTGCTTTGCCGCTGAGGAAACACCACCTCGGTGGGTGGGTTGGCAACTTGATCACACTGTATATCCTGAAAACCGGGGAAAGAATTGCTCTCCCTCTCTTTTGACATCTGCTTTCCCCTGTGAGGAGTGGTTTGCTTCAGGCAAAGTTCACTCACCAAGCATGAAAATGAGTAGAACAACCCTGCCCTGCAGGCAGTGCACAGTGTGAGGCGCCAGGTCAGAGGAAAAGTAAATGATGCTGGTGTAATTTGGGGACTTTTGGAGAAGCTGGGAGTTAAAAGTTCAACTTAGGAAGAATTTTACAAGGTTGCAAACTAGGCCAAATCTATCTTCTGATTTACTCTAATCCTTGGCATCCTTGTTTTGGAGTTTCAATACCCTACTACAGCCCATCCTTTTTGTCTGAGAGGTATTTACTCTCAAATTTTACATTTCAATCTCTGAACAGAGGCACTTCCTCAGCAGTCTCTCCTTCATTCCTGCTTTGGGCTCTGGCGTTAAATATCTTGGCTGAAAATCTCAGGGGTACTGCAGGATTAGCAGACTACATAAATTGAGAACTTGGCCATCAGGGAAAGATTTGAAGAAGTCCTGAAATGAGGCATCTGAACCTGAAAAATATTTCTTTGGTTTTTGTGGTGAATTGAAATTATGACCGCTAACATTTATCAAAAGTTGACCAGCGTTGTGCACATGCATGTATCCATTTATTCACAAGCTTCCAAAGTCTATACTCCAGTTCTCCCAGCTCTACAGCCAGAGAAAACTGAGGCCGGTCAGCTCTCGGGGCTGGCAGGGGATGGACCCACAGCGGGCCTCCTGAGTGGCACACCTAACCACCTCTTCAGCTCTAGAACAAATGCTGGTTTCTCTTGGCAACTGAAAAAAGTCCAGATTCCTTAGCTCTCTTACATTCCCAGGGACCCATCACCCACCGGCCCCACCCACTTTTGGGTTGCACCTCATTCTCCAGCTCCGCCTGGGCTAGCCCCTCGCCTGGGACATTTGCATTCCCTGTTGCCCTCACCCTGGGCGCCGATCTGTCGGAGCAAGGACAAGCACTGGCCACCCGTCTGTGACCTTTCCTGCCGGCCCCAGTCAGAAAGAACGATTCCCTCAGCTGCTAGCACCTCCCCTTAGTTGTTTCTCCAGCAAAGTGTCCCGCTCAGGACAGGGCTGGCATCTGTCTCGCGGGGCGAGCTCCTTTCTCTCTCCCTTCCCCTTGCTGAGCACTGCCTGGTGGGTATATTTGAAAACTAGACTTCAGTTTGAAAGAAAGCGAACATCTTCTCGCCCGCACATGGTTTCTCACCACCTCTGGGGTGACAGCTTAGCTTTCCCGGGGGCGGACATTGGGGGCGTCGTTCACTGCTGCTGGGGAACTCGCCTTCCCTGGTACCACCCTCCTTATTTGGGGGAGGGGGAGGTGTGGGGCTGTGTGGTCTTGGAACTGTGAACATAGGATGCCAGCCCTGACGAAACTCTCGAGACCAAAGATCAGGCTGGAAGAAGTAAGCCCGGGGAGGACCGGTTTGTTTTCTCTTGCGCTTTTGGGCAGCGGGCTTGGGAAACCCCGAAGCACCCGAGAGGGACGCGGTTAAGTGTGTCGCGGACTCGCGCCCTCTGGTGGCTGCACGGAGAGCCCACCCCAACTTGTGCAGGTTTGCAGCCCCCTGTCCCAATGACGGAGGTGCCAGGGAGGCTGAAGCAGGCGGTGCAGGCCCTCTGAGGCTACAAAAGTCTTAAACAGACCAGGGTAGTAGTTGTATTCCCCTCCCAGGTGATATGAAGAGCTCACATAGTTGAAATAAAATAGAAACGCAAGGTGTGCAAACATTGTCGACCTTCCCCGTGAGCATTTCTCCATTATGAGTAAGTAAGATGGCAATTTGGCTTGTTCACTGCATGTGAGTTTAGCATCTATGGTATAGGGCTCTTTGAATGTCAATGTTACTGAGGTTTTCATAATTATGTACCTTCAAAAGATGTTCAATGTAATTCTGATCATACTCCTCTAAAAATGCCTCAGATTAAAAGCTTTTGCTGGCTCTTTAGACCGTAGGCCTGCAATTATAGAAAATGAACTGCATTTTAGCTTTCCATTGAAATTAATAACAACGGTCCCCCAGTTGACTCTGTGAATAGTTAATGGAACAAACAGGATACTTCAGAACAATATGGGTTGGAAAGCCATTTGAGCGAGATTCTGGGTTTCAAATGGGAAAATAATTCATACAATGCAAACCTTTCTCATATGCACTCTGTACAGTAGATGTTTCTCCAAAATAAAATCTGAACTATTTAACAAATGATTAACCAGACCTCAGTCTGCATGTTACTCTGATGAAAACTGAACTCAGGTAAATAATCTAGGACATGGTATTTAGTGCTGCAATAGAACTTAGAGGACCTATAGATGGACCTCCTTATTTGACAATGAAGAAACACAGCTTTGGCAGGGCTGAGCCTTCTCTGCAGACACTAAGCTGGGACAGGACAGAAGGAAAAGTGGGATCTGGTCTACTGCTCTGGACCAAGGTGAACCTGCCCAATAAGTATTGTCAGTTCCATTTTATAGATATAGAGATTAAGGTAACATTATTTGCCCAGTGTATCTCCTGAGTCTACCGGTCTGGCAGTCCCTCCCCACTGCAGGTGGCTAGAATGGAAATTACAGTGGAAACTGGCACCTCCCCCCCCCCAAAAAAACACACTCACATAGTTGGAATAAAGTAGAAATACAAGGTGTGCAAAGATATCGACTTCCCAGTGGACATTTCTCCATTACGATAACAAGGATAGTGATTTGGTTGGTTTATCTCTCTTTCTGGCCCTGAGCTGAGAGGGTCTGCAGCGCCTCTTGCTCCAGACACACCAGTTTTACTCTTACACCACCAAATCCAAATTGTCTACATTACAAGGAATTTCATCATCATAGGTCTAGGTATAAGGGGGATATTTCAAAATTAGGTTAGATAAGGTTAGAAGAAACCCAAGAGAGATAAAAATGAAAAGAATTTAATGTTAAGACGAGCACAGAAAATCTCAGTCTCTCTTCATTTAGAAACGCAAGGAAGGTGTGTCTTTCACACACATTCACCCCTTTTTGCACTCACTCATGTAACACCAGGAAGAGGGTGAGTGACATAGATACATAACACCTAGAACACACTAGAAGATTCTGGAGAAATTAATGACAGGTGGGCCTCCCTGGTGGTGCAGCGGCTAAGCACTGCGCTGTGGAGCTGTCGGCAGCGGTGACGTGAGTTTGATGCCCGGCCAGGGAGATTCCCACATGGCAAAGCAGACCTCTCCTGCCTCACCCGCTGATCCCCTCAGCAGTGTATTCTGGTCGATCTGCCTGTACTGCTCCCCACTCGGTTGCTGGTGAACCCTCTTGCCACCCCACGCCTCTGGCCTGTACCCCAACTTGTATGCATAAATAAAATAAATGTTTTTTTAAAAAAGAAATTAATGACAGGCAGTTATGGACTTAACAAAAGTTTGACTATAGAAGGCATTTGGCAAAGTACAAACACTTTAATAAGTATAGCATTTCTGCCCTCTCTGAGCTGCAGATGAAGTGGACTGAAAGCCTTCATGATGAAAGTAATAGGAAAAAAATCTATTTCTGAAATGTGAAATAGACATTATAACAGAGCTATTAGCATATGGTTGAAAATGTTATTAACTAATTCTCAATGCTCAAAGTCAACTAAGAATAGCTTCTGTAATATCACCAGTCAGCTTTCTACCCTTGGGTTATCTAAGGTGACTTTTTACCAACAAATGGGACAAAGCTATGTGAGAGAGCTAAATGGTTAAATGACCAAATATCAGGATTCAAAAAGATCTTAATAAGCCTAAATTAAAAGGATGAGTTTTTAAAAAGCCAAGTACCTCCTTTTCGTTCAAATAACTAATTGCACAATACAAGATGGGGAAAATGTTATAAATTCTGGACAGTCACAAATTTAGTATGACTGTCTAGCTTTCAGTCATTTTGGCACAGTTTCAGTCACATTGGCATGGTTGGAGCACCGTGTACACAGAGAGAGAGTGGCCGCCATTGTCCTTTGTTCCAGGCCAGCACATCCAGTGTGTGGGCACTCTTAAAGATAGGTATGGAATCTGGATTGTGTCCAGAAGGGAACATTGGAAGTCTGGTCATGTGAGGTGTGGCTGAGGAAACCACGGCACACACCTGCAATCTTATGAGCTTGCAAGGTTGTCATTTAGAGGAGAGGGGACATGTTCTGCCCCTCTCCAGAGGGCTGAACTGGCGCTGTGCTGGAACTGTGGGAAGCAGATTGCAGCTCTGAGTCAGGAGGTACTTCTTAATAGTTCCAGGCATTCTAGCATGCAGCCCAAGCACCAGGTTTCAGTAACAACCAAGAGGGCATCAGGAGATGGGACAGTGCTGAGATCCTTCCACACTGAGATCCCCGCTGCACCATTAACACTGAGAGGGCCCTATCGGGAACCAAGTCTCTCCACCACATCTTCTAGGCTCCTTTGAGCAGCATCCTAGGCATGGTGGTGGAGAATGAGGGGACATTTTGGTGGGAAATATTTGAGAAAGAATATTCAGATGAAACTGCATCCAAGATTATGAAAAACAAGAGTAACTTCTCCTTCCTTCCTTTCTTTATTAAAGAAAGACTGAGAAAAGCATTTATAGGCTGGAGCTATCTATTGCAGAGAACTTCTAGCAATGAGCTGAAAACAGGATTCCTAGGGACTGATTTAGGGACAAGAAAATGGCCCAATTTCATGGCGCACTTCCGTGCTCCAGCATTCCTAGAATGGGATTCCTCTGCATTTCCTGGACTGGACTTGTCTTCATCAACCCAACATGGCTAATCATGATAGTGCCTCATGGCCCCACGAAGGAACCATAGGCAGGCACGTGGTGTATATGAGAAGAGTGGGGAGTTGTGGATTGGGCAGAGGTGCAAGAATGCTACAGGTGAAGACATCTTAGCAGGGGCTCCTCTGACCAACTGTCAGTGGAAAGGTGAGGAAAAAAGGTTCAGAGAAAGAAAATGACCCCAGAGGTGAGCCGAGTCAGGACCAGGTTTTGGTCTCCTGGCTCTCCCTCAAATGCTGTTTCCATTTCCCCAAATATTAATACATCCACCATACAGTAGGATGACAGATCAAAAATTGATGCCAAGGAGAAAGGAGATTTACTTAAGATGATTTTTTTTAAAGCTGTTTGTAGGGGAGAGCTTTGTAAGTGGAGAGGTCTCTCCTTGGACGCAAAGTCCTGATTCCTGGTACCTGTGAGACCTTGATGGGAGCTCACTAAGGAGCAGTCACCATCCCGGTCATTACTGTCATTATTCCCTTATCACACAAGCTGGTTCCCTGCCCTCCCTCGCCTGCCCAGAACTGGTCCAATGATGAATGCATTGCTACTGCTTGGGAAGGCAAGAGGAGAGTCACACCAGCTGGACCCACAGGGTTAGAGTTAAAGAAGAGAATGTGGCACCAGATAGGCCCTCAACAGCCCTGTTTCCTACACTCAAACTCAGTTTCCTACCTGGTGATGGGCCCTGATTGACAGGTCCAATGCAGGAAACCCAAGAATCAACCACTGACTATCAAGGGCTCTCTGCACCAAAGGAGGATTAGGAGTTCCTGTAGTAGAGGGTCAGCTGATTGGTCTCCTGACAAAGGTCAACAAGTGACACCCTCAAGCACTATGAGGCTGCCCAATCACCTTGGGGAGTCCACCTGGCTGCCTCCACCTGCAGTGCCTCCCTCCCTTACCTTGGGCCCTAGGTAGCTAGCAACCTGTGCCGGGATGACAAAACAAAGAGTCTCTGTGACAGCCTGCAAATGATCCCCCATCTCTGAGATGCTGGGCCTTTTGTTCCTTAGCTGAAATGCCCAGCTGAGACACCCATAGAATAGTGTCTTCTAAACAAATTATAAGAACACCTTTAGGTTCGGAGTTTCCTTGGTGAACTCCATGGAGTTTACCTTGTTTTAATAGTAAACCAAGATGTCCCTTATACTCCCATTCAGTTGATCGTCCCAGTGGCATTCCACTGAAGGGTCATTGTTTTTATGACTAAGGGATTGGGCTTGTCTTTCCATGGTGTGCTGGTGAACTGCCTCTGGTGGGAGAGGGGAGAGGGACACCCTGATAGGTAGAGTGTGCCAATTCCCATGGTGTAAATACTCTCACTTGTCCAATATCAAGCTGCCAACATGGCATCACTGAATGCATTGGGAGCTGGTAGGTCTGGCTCCAGCTCAACACTGCCTGAGAACTTTGTGGACACTGACTCAGTCAGGGAGAAGTTCAAGGGCACCTCGTGAAGGAAGACTGAGATTTTCTCCAACACAAAGGCTCCCATATATCTGCACAGGAATCGTGGATCTATCTACCTACTTTTCTGGCATTTGTAAGACTTTTGGTTCAAGTATCCCTACATCAGTTTTCTTGGGGATACATAGGGGAGATGAACACTATGGACATAAAAAGGAAGGTAAAAGAGAGGGTACCACAACAGTGGAGGATTCTTGGCATGAATTTTTGGGGGAGAGAGTATAAGGAGAGGAGACAAATCTTACCATTTGGTGGGTGACTGGCAGGAAGGAAAACTGACTGAAGCCTCAGGGCTTCATCTCTGGCAACTTCCTTGGAGTTAGATGAGAAGATCTGGAAAAATCAGGTGATCTGGGAACAGGAAAAGTGCCTGTGTACCTCATATCTGCCACAGCAGGATGGATTTACAAAGAGCTTTCTGAAACAGTGAGATGAAAAAATTTGGGGCAGGCAATCACTGACCCATATGGGACTTGTAACCAAACATTCCAGCCAACATCAGGCCACAGCCTTGTCCACGACCTTATTCTGCTTGGGATTACTAAACAGCACTATGAGAGAGCCCCAGCTGTATTCTAAAATGGATCAATAATAAATAATAAAGTAAGTTAAAACTTGGAGCTTGTTTTCGTAATTTTGCTCAGTGACTTTCATGGGGGAAAGTCTTGAAACAGATGCTCAAGAAGCCTCATCATCGTTAATATAATCTTCCAAATCTCCACATTTGGAAAAGGAGAGGGGTTGGGGGAAGGCGCTCCCAGATGCGCCGCGGCACGGCAGGCCCTCTCCAGGTTGTGTGGATAATGGTCCCAGAGACGGAAGCACTGAGAGGTCGTGTGTCTTGGTCGCGCATGAATGGTTGTGTGGTCTGTATGCAGGAACCTCCTTAATAACCTTACTATACAATACTAGAGACTGGAAGGGGCCACAAAGTAAAGCACTTCGGGGGAGAGGGGTCCCGTGTGTAAGGACTGGCCTCCTGGAATATTGATATCCTATTTCTTGGCCCAGGGTGGATTCATGCCTGAATTCACTTTGTGGAAATTCATCAGATTGTAAATGTATGGTCTGTGCACTTTTGTTTGTGCATATTAGGCATCAATAAATGTTTTGGAAATGTTTTAGAATTGTTCAGCTCAAATGTCCATCCCTTTCACAGCTTCGTGCTCTACACCTTAAAATACTGCGGGGAAGTTGCATATGGGAGGGTCTGGCTCAAAACCCCAGGTGCACTGATATCCAGTGGATCCACTCCCCTCGAAGAGCCACAGCTGTCACCTTCCTTTCTCCTCCATGTGGAGAAATGTCCAACTAAGAAACTTGCCCAATTTCTCCGGCTCACCATGCGCTGCACCTGCCACCAGAGCCCCCAGCCTCCCTGCTCTCCCCAGACTCAACACATCGCCCCCACCCTCCTCTTAAGTCAGGCCCCTCCACGTGGCCCTGCCTCTGTCACGAACTCTACTACTTCCTGAGATGCTTCCTAGAGTTTCTAGCCATCCCTTAATTCTTTCAATATTGTTTTTGAGTTTTCTTTATTGCAAAAGTTAATTCTATGTGACAACTCAAGAAATTACAGAAATAAAAAGAATGTTGATTAAAAAATGTTTGAGAGCCAACATCTAGTATAATATTTTATGAGATTCAAAATCAAACAAAATTAAGCTTTGTATAAAGCTATAAATAAAAAAAGGAGTTGATAAACAGAAAATTTGGGACAGTGGTTACCCCAGGATTGATGATGAGCTGAGGGATGGTTCAGGGAGGCAAACTCAACTGTTTTTGGTGATCTTGGTGACTGCTGTTCTTGGTCAATTTATCCAGGGAACATGATAGGTGGATTAATGTGAAAATGCTAATCAGACTTTTGACAAAGCTTCCCTACGAATAGTGAGCACCATGTTCACTGGTCTTCTGGGGGGTACCAGGATGGGAGGGACACTGACCTGTCTGCATGGAGCTTATTTGTGAGTAGAGGACATTGTTACACTAGGAAAATATCCCAAAGCACCAAACGTGATCTTTTCGCACACAAGATCATACCACTCCCTTTGCTTACTTCTCTTCAAGGGATCACCCTTGGTCCTGGGATAAAGCTGACCTTGGCCATGGGCAAGGGTCTCTCTTATCTGGCCCAGCCCTCTGCCCCCTGCGTGTGTCAGCCTCTCTCCCTCAGTTCACGTGACTTGCACGGCATTCTCTGGTCCCTGACATATACCTGAGCTCTCCTGTCACTGCACCTTCCCTACTATGCCTGGAGTAATGCTCGCCACGTGCCCTACGCCCGCTGGGTCCTGCTGACCTAGTCAGGCTCCGTCTCAAGGAAACAGACTGTGACCTCTGGTTTTGAGTAACCATGGGCTTATAATACAAAATAAGATTCTGGAGTACGACAACATCACACTGGTATACACTGGACAACTGCCCAACGTAAGTACCCATGAATAGAGAACTGGATCAAGAAGATGTATTATGTCCACACAGTGAACTCTGATTCAGCCACAGGAAAGAGGAAATGTTAGCATTCACAGCAAAACAGAAAGAGTCCTAGGAAATTATGTGTAGTAAAGAAAGTCAGATAACATATATGGACATTTACATAGTGGACAATTTGGCAAAGCAAAATACTTAGGAAAACTAGGAAACACTGATAAAGTGAGGTTTTGACTATAGAAAAAGGTGAGAGGAGGAAAGGGTCAAAGGAGTATAAATGATGGTGGGGGGCAGGGGTCAAAAACAAACCTGTGTGAGATTTGAAGGCAGTGATGATGCAATGTCTATTATTTCTTAAGGATTTGTTGTAGTTCCATCATATAACGGACAAATGCGGAGAGTGCAGTGGGTCACAACTCGTCTTTGCCCTTCACGCAAGTCCGCTGCCCCTCAGCATCCTTCTGATCTACCGCAGGCTCAGGCCCCCACTGGGCCACTGGCTAGAGAAGGCACAGAGCAAGCAGCCTGCCACGACTTCGCCGTGAATATCTCCTAGGTGGCGGCTGATATCAGGGAGGTGAGAGCAGCAGTGGCAAGTGAACAGGTTCAAGATCTGTTTTGGAGGTGAACTTGGTAGGTTGCTGATGGGTTCAATGAAAGGTTCGAATGAGGATAACTCTCAGCTTTTTCCTTAAGTAAGAGGGTATGGTTTTAGGGCCAATTTCTGAGGCAGGAAGGAACATATCAAGGATTAGAACAAGAGTTCTTTTTGGATATCGTAGTAGACTTGTCTCTCATTATCCCTCTTGTCTCCTTCCAAATCATTCCCTACACTGCCGCGAGAAGAATTTTCTGGTGCTGATTTAGGGAACATCTGGAGTCATTTGGAACTTATTTTGCTTCTTCCTGTTTCCTAGACGCACACCAGGGGTCCCAGTCCCCAACTCCTGTCTTTTCAGTTTCTTGAGAGTGAAGCATAGAAGTTTTTAATTGTAATAAAGTCCAATTCATCTATTTTTTTCATCTCTTGTGCTTTTTACCACTGATATTCAGAAGCATCTCCTTTAAAATCAGGCACAATTTCAGGGTTCCCATCTCTCACTGGCAACTTCCCAGTATTTCTGCAGTACTGTTCTGCCTCTTTTGACCATACTGATTGCTTCATAAAAGTACATGTGACCCAAGCAGATCATTGGCTTTCTTCAGTTGGAGCTGCCAGACTGAATCTGGAAGAGAATAAACACTCTCTTCTCTTTAATTGGAAAACTACGAATTTCATCACAAAAACAACCCCAGTTGCCTACAGAGTGAAGCTTATTGCAGGAACAGCAAAATTCACCATTGCTTTTTCTCTCTCCTTCTCTTCCTCTCTCTCTCTCCCTCAAGCTCACTTTCCTTTCTGGGAAAAATTGGAATAATTCTTATATCATGGATTTCTATGAATATTCAGTTACCAGAGGGGGAGGAGGAGGTGGGGAGCAGGAAAGGGAGGAGACCCAGTGGACTATGGTAGAAAACTATGGGTACCTTGTTGGTGAGGGTGGTGTGATGACTTAAGTCTGAAGAGATGAGAGCCTGCACCCACAGTTGAATCACATATAATGCTGTATGTGTATGAATGGAGGTAAACAATGTTACCTCCATTAAAAAAAATTAGAAAAAAAAAACAAAGAAAGGAAGAAAGAGGCAGAGGGAGGGGGAAGAGGAAGGGAGGGAGGAAAGACAGGAAGAAGAAAGACTGATTATAAAATGTCTAGCACAAAGACTTACTAATATTATCTGTTAATTCTGTGGTTATTAATGTTATGAACAAGGGTCATACCTTTGCAGCTCTGGGTCCCCCGTTCTCTCACCGGGTATTCCTGCCCGGCATCTCCCACCCCCAGCCCAATGTAGATTGTGAAGGACTGATTTGCCGTCCTAAATAACTTGCTAATTTAATAAAGGAGCAAATATGATTTCCTTTATTACATTTCAGGGGATATTAAGTGTGTATAATTAAACATTTGTTACTGGCTTTAAGCATGACATTTTTGATGTGTAACATATGCTTCATTGCACTACCTCCCATCTGCTAAGTTCCAAGTCTAGGGTTCCAACTCCAACTCGGATGATTTTTAAATATTATTTTTATTATTAACTGGTAAAATGTACTAACAAAAATTACCATCTTGACCATTTTTCAGTGTGCAGTCCAGTGGCATTAAAAACACTCAAATGTTGAGCCTCCCACACAACTCTTTTCATCTTGCAAAACTGAAACTCTGTCCCCATTAAATAGCAATTCCTCATCCCCATTCCCATCCCATCCTCTAGCTCCTGGCAAACACCATTCCACTCTCTATCTCTAGAAGTCCAGTTTCTCCAGGTACCTTGTATCTCATGTAAATGGAATCATACAGCATTTGTTCTTTTGTTACTGGCTTATTTCACTTAACATAATATCCTCAAGTTTCATCCATGAAAATTTGGGTGTTGGGCTCTGTCTCAGGCTAGGATTTGAAACGGTAAAGACCAAATACTCCTGCAGTTAATTACAGATAGAATTTTAAAACTAATTAAAATTTCCATAGGAATTATACTAAAAATGCATCTGGGAAAATCATTAGACAAGTATATTGCATTGGGGAAGGAAAAAAATAGCAGAGTTAAGAGAACTCACCAGACATTATAAGATATGTTACCACGAGACAATAATTCTGTATGATAATTGGCTTAAGAACAGGAAAAATAACCAATAAAATAAGCAAGGATTCAACATATATGCCTGAACTATATGAGAACTATTACTATGACTAATAAGGAATGGGAAAAAATGAGAAAGGAAGCAACTTGGAATAAATGTCATTGAAGAAACTGAGTGACCATAACAGCTCAGACTTAATGATTATTAATGCTGTGCCAGGGGTTACCCTGAGTGCAGTAACTAATTTCATCCCAACAACATGAAGCTTGTTCTGTTATTATACCAAGCAAGAGCTTGTATAAACTCCTGAAAGCCCGCAGTAGCTCACAGGGCAGAGCTGCGCTTCACAGCCTGGGGGTGCTGCCTCTGGACTCCTCCCTGCCGCTGCCACCTCAGTGAGGAGGGAGTTTTAACCAACTATTCACTAGTTAAACTTTAAAATCCCTGTTTAAAATTAAAAATATATATACTTAAATATCTCAAAAGTAGGCAGCAACTATTTTTACAGTTACTAAGTAGAAGAAATTATCTTGATAAATGAACTTTAAAATACCAGTATAAAAATAAAATTTTGCTATAAAGGAAAAATTTAAGAAAAAGTTATGTTCAATGACCAGAATGATCTATGTAAACAGACTGACAGTAAAAAGCAAGTGTTGGGGAGGAAAGGGAACAACTGGAATACCCATCCGTTGTTGGATGGGGGTATAAATTTATTCAACCAAACTACGTAATAAACTGGTACCACCTATTAAATCTAAGCATATAAGATGACCCAGAAATTCCTCTCCAAGCCATATGCACAAGAGAAATAAGTGTATATATCCCTAAAGACATGGACAGATTACTTTAGCATCTTTATTTGCAATAGTTAATAACGTTCAGAACAGATTTAATCACAATAGCCCAAAGCTGGAAATAACCCAAATACCCATCAACAGGATGACTAAATGAACTGTGATACATTTATACCATGGGATTCCACTCAGCAATAAAAAGGGGTGAATCACTGACACATGCAGCAACTTGGATGGGTCTCCCAGTTATCTGGCTGAGTGAAAGAAGTCAGACACAAAGAGTAGGTGTGTGTGACTATTTAGATGACACTCTAGCACACGCACAGGAGTGAAGGATTAAGACAATCAAAACAGGAATTACTTTGGTGAGTAGATTTGACAGTCCCATGGGAAATTTTTAGGCTCCCAGAAATGTTGTGCCTTAATCTAGGTGATGGATACCCAGGCATAAATGTATACAAAACTCAGTGAGTTGTAAATTTAAGATATGTGCACTTTATGTAAGTGGCAGCTCTAAAAAATTGAAGACAATAAACAACAAAAAATGTTATGCTAGATATAGTGACAAAACTTTTTTTTATTCATTCAACAGATGTTTCTAAAGTGCCTGTTGTGTACTGGATGCTGAAAATACCTCACTGACTGGATAGGACCATCTCCTAGAAACTCAAAATATGCAGGGACACAGATAAGCAAATAAATATAGACCCAGTAGAACCAGAGTGAGATACAACCCCACAGCCACTACAATGGCTACTATTTTATTTTTAAAATCAGAAAATAAGAGCTGGCAAAGATATGGAAAAATTGGAGCCCTTGTACACTTTTGCTAGAAATATAAAACAGTGCAGCCATTATGGGAGACAGTTCCTCAAGAAATTAAAAATAGAATTGCAGTATGATCCAGCAGTTCCATTTCTGGGTATATATCCAAAAGAATTGAAAGTAAGGTATTGAAAATATATTTATACATCTATATTCATAAAAGCATTATTCACAATAATCAAGAGGTAGAAGCAACCTAACAGATAAACAAAATTCTATGTATGGAATATTATGCAGTCTTTAAAAGGAAGGAAATTCTGACACCTTCTACAACCTGGGTGAACTCTGAGGAAACTATGCTGACTGAAATAAGATGGTTACACATGGACAAACACTATGTAATTTGGCCAACACGAAGTCCCTAACATTGTCAAAATCATAGAGGCAGAAAGTAGATTGGTGGTTGCCAGGGAATGTGAGGAAAGGGAAATAGGGAGTTACTTTTTAAGGGGTACAGAGCTTCAGTTTTGCAAGGTGAAAAGAGTTATGAGATTGGTTGCACAACAGTGGAAATGTTCTTTACCCTCCTGAACTGTATGCTTAAAAATGTGTAGAATGGCAAATTTTGTTATGTGTATTTTACCACAATAATAAAAAAAAAAAGATGACTGGAGAATTTCCTGGCAGAAAAACATGTACCGAAGTATGGAAGCTTGCAGGAACCTGGTGTCTCTAGGAATGTACAGAGGACAGCGAGGGGCGGGGATCTGCCTGTGTGACCTTGACTGCACGCAGTCAGCCAGCAGGTTCCCTGCACTGTGCTGGGAAGACCTGGCTTTGAATCTTGCCCACACCATCAGTTACCAGCTATCGCATCAGAGCAAATTCCAGAGCTTTCTACAATTCCACTCTTCCTCTGTAAAATAGGTCCAGGGCCTCCCTGGTGGCACAGGAGGTTAAGTCTCAGCACTATGAAGCTATTGGCAGCCACTGCAGCACAAGTTCAATCCCCAGTCAAGGAGCCTCTCCTGTCTCGCCCACTGCTCCCCTCAGCAGTGTATTTCAGTCAGTCCGTCTGTTCTGCTCCCCACACTGTCTCTGGTGAATCCTCTCTCTCTCTCTCTCTCTCTCTCTCTCTCTCTCTCTCTCTCTCTCTCTCTCTCTCACACACACACACACACACACACACACACACACACACACACACTTACACACACCTGCACCTCTGGCCTACACCCCAGCTCTTATATGCATAAATAAATTAAATAAATCTTTGGGGAAAAAAAAACATCCAACATGACCTAATTCAAGCATGTGTTGTGTTTGATAAGACACATACGTGTTTAATGAACGAAAGACACCTGGACTTGTTGAATTTCCAGGAAATAATAGTGGCCATAGCTGAAACGTGGACATTTAGTGTTCACAGCATGCTCAGGCCTATTGCCTCTCACTTAAACCCCAGAACCCTGTGAGCTGGCTATCAGTAACTCCATTAACACTCAGAAAACCGGGGCTTAAGGAAGGTCAGGGACTTGCCCAAGGTGACCCAGCTAATAAGAGGCCAACTCAGGGGCCAGGTGACTTTGCATAGTCACATGACTTTATATGTTGTCACACCATTAATAAAAACCTTTTTTCTTTCCAGCAGTTGTTTTCAGAATAGAGCTAGATCCTACTGAATTTAAACAGGTGCTCGAATGCTTGGGCAGATTTTACTGCACACAAATGTGCTCAGACCTCTCAGGCTAGCCAGGGAGCCTGAGGGGCTCCTTCAAGTGCTGCCTGCACTGGAAACAGTCTCCTCCTGCAGCATGATGTCCCCTCGATACACACACAGCTTCTTAGGACAGAAGTCTATGTTTCATCTCTGTATCCCTGTCGCCTAGCCTGGCCTAGAACATTGTACATGCTCAGTCAATACTTGCTGAGTGAAGAAATGCATTCTGAGTTTCTTAGAAATGGCCCACAGACTATTCTCTTCTCAGAATACATCTACTGAAAGTTTCACCTATTCTTAGTCAAGCTTGGGAGTGCCTTTGTTTGTAACTTGCCTTGTTTCTCATTGAATTCAGTAAAGATAACTATAATTTATTTGTTAATTAATCAGATATTGTTGAGCAGCCCCTTGCTGCCATTCATTGAATATGTGACTCTTGAAGAATGACCAAGCACAGTCATGTAGGCTGTATACTGCCCAACCCCAGGGCACGCCATTTTACAACACAGCCTGTCCTTATGGGATCAGAAGCCTCAGGACAGAAGAGCATATCAGGCTTTCCTCTCCCCAGGGAAATGTTCGATTCCATCAAACTGGTGCTTGGGACACCGATGGGAAAAGGGAGCAAGGCTCAAGTTCTTTTCAGCATCGTGGCTAATAAATCACCCAACATTGGCTTTTGGGAACCAGGATGCCCCCTGGGAGATTCTTCTCCCACAGGACACTAACTTTCAGCACCAGCCAAATTTTCCCAGACAGATTTCTAACCATTGAAATGGAGGTTTCTAATGGAAATCCCACAGCCCTTTACTTAAAGCCGTTCTGGTGGGCACTACCCTAATTATTCAATTGCCTAATTCCATTTATCTTTCATGATCCATTATGCACCACCGACAGACTGCATCTTCCTTAACAGATACATAACCTAGTCTAATGGACTCTGGGTGAAACCAACTGCACTGACTAAGGGATTTAGCTGGTACCTAATTCCCCTAAACTATTATTTTATAAATGAACAAGGCAGACAGACACATTTTCTGTTTTAGGATAAATATTTTATGAATTGCCCCTCTGATACATCACATTATTAGTACATTATCCTTCATCCCTCCCAAGGTTTGAAGGGCCTGGGCATACACTCAGGAGTACATTTGGGTGATTTTATTGAATAGACTGCTTTTAAAATCTGTTTGTATCAGTGGGGGAAAAAAGAAGTAATTTTGTTTCATGAACAGAAAAAGTTCTTTAAATGTTGATTTGCTATTTCAGAGTGAAAGTCATCAATTTGGGGACTTTGGGTTTGATAGAAGTGTTCAGGGTCTCCTTGGAAAAAAAAAATCAGTACATCCTCCTTCCTTGGCACCTCCCAAAGGGAGCACGGGGAAGAGTTTTTACCTGTTCTGGAAAGAATTTCCCTTTTCTTGAAAACAAAGCATTATAGAAAGTCAACCTTTCTTCTTGTTTAGGTTCACTTTTTAAATAAAAGATTCAGTTTCCAATATAAAATCTTCTCATCAAAGATACCTATGTTTTCACTGTCCCCCCCATGGGAATTTTAACCTGGGAGGGGATGAAAGTGGGGTGTGTTGGCACAGACTGAGGTCTGGTGTCTGGAAACACTGAGCTTTCAACATAATTCTGCCCAAGTTATGAGAAGAAACTGCCTTTAAGCTGCCATGTTCTTTCTTTCACTCATCCAGGATAAATATTGCATACATTTTTTATGTTTATTAGACAAAATCTATACATTCTTAAAATAATAAAGAGTTCTAGTCACACTTTTATAATTTGGTAGCCTTCATATGATGACATAAAAGAAAAGGAGATGTATTTTTTAAATGTTGAAGGACTGGAGAATCTGCTTTTGCGTTGTCTTCCAATCTTTAGGGAAATACAGACCAAGATTTGGAAATGAGGGTGAAAAAATGAAATTTTAGTGATAGTCTTCATATTTGTTCCAGATATTATGTCAACATATCTGCTTACAGAAATGAAATCAGCTGTAATATTTTTGGGGATTAATTAGAATGAAATTGACAGGGAAAGCTGCATGCTAACCTTTAATAAAATGCCTCCTGAGAGTGAAATAGGAACTATACAAAAGGGAGGAGTGGGCGTTACTAATGCATTTACACCTTCTTAGATTCTCCCTTGAGTATGTTTTACCTTTGCCATAAAATGAAAATATTTAAATTTCTTTAAAATTACATTTGACTTAATTATACCCAGGCCCTGATACCAGTAAGCCCCCCATTCCGCCTGTTTTTCTGTCATAAATAGCAACCAGGCTCATCATTTCATAAAGAGTTGTTTTCTCCAGGATGTTCGCTATGTGCAGAATGTTAATAGCCGGCTGAATATGAATAGGCTCTGTGGCTCCACTTGAAATATAGAAAAATGGCCCAGACATTAAAAAAGATAAAAGGGAAAAGGGCAGTAATGAATTTAGAGGAAAATGAACATTAATGGTACTAGCATTACTCATGCTCCACATAACAAATTATTGGAAATCTGTCAAGCACACCAAATTATCTACTCGTCGGCTGCTGCGGGGCCCTTTGCAGCCATCCAAAACCAGCAAAAGCAAGACAATTTAAGCTAATTTTACTATTTATAACAATAGAACAGGCCATTAAGATAAATTAATGTCATTATCAGGTTTCTATGAAAATGACAAATACCACTATTTCAAGCAGCTTAGGGGCTGTTGACTATAATGAAATCTGCTGCACAGGTACTAAAGAGAAACACTCCAAGTAATTATTTTCTAGTAGCCTGTTTGTTTCCTGACCATTCATTTGCTTTCACCACAATTAGTTCTGTACACAATATGGTGGTAACTAAACAGTCAACACTACGCAGCATTAGGACTAATTGGGCCATTAGGACGCAGTTTTCAGCCTTTTCCTCCCTAAAGAGAGCTGGGAGTAAACAGACCAGAGGCAACAATAAGAGCACCATGCTGGCATGGATTGTCTTCATTTAGAGGAGTTCCAGACAAGATAACAAACCATACAGGTGAAAAGCTCTGTGGAGAACACCCTCAAACAAGCTGGGTGATCCCCAACTGGATGGTCCTGGAGCACACCCCAGCCCTCCTTCCCAGTAGATGTCACACTGGGGACACTCTGCAGCAACACCCCTGAGCGTGGAGTGGTGCATCCTGAGGTATTAAGAATACCCTGTTGATTGAACCCTGGAATTCTTCTTCCACTGCTTAGGCACACCGTAGTAGGCCCATCTCCCCAGCAGGGCTAGGTCACTCACAGCCTCGAGGTCATTGCTTCAGGACCATCTCACTCTGAGACTATCCACAGCTGAAGTCTGTCTTCCCTAAATCAGGTGTCAATGGAAAAAACTGTCACTGACAATGAGATGAGTAGTTCACTAAGTCACACGATCATGCTTTCTTGAACTCCGCATTGAATGAGGAAAGTCATAAAATTTGCATCAGGGATGGAGCTGTGTACACTCAGTTAATCAAGAGGTGGGGGTTCATGAGGCCTCTCAGGGGAGCGCATCATACTCCCAGGGCCACCGTGCCTCCAGAGACGGGGTATGTCAGCAGACTGCTCTGCGGCTGCCGCTCAAAAAATGCACAGAGGCCAGTCCCGCCTGGCTTTCTCCACTTCCAGCTGAGATGAGGACAATGGCGTTCCGTGTGGCCTCAGGAAGCCCACAGTTTCCCAGTAGAGATGAGACACCAGCACCTATGTTAGATCCTCAAAGAACTCAAAGCAAGTTCAGGCAACAATGGAAGTATTAAGAAGAGGCCGAAAAGAAGCCCAAAGGGGGAAAAGATGCAGAGTGCACAGCCATGCCGGAGGCGTCTCAGAGACCAGGTCACCCAAGACCTCACGTGTGCACCAGTTTCACAGATTTCTGCCATTCAAGTCAATAGGGAATCAGCTTGGAAGGACCTCAGGTGTGAGCTCCTCCAGGGGCCACCTGAGAGTAGAAGCCAAAGGCAGAGGGGAGACCCCACTGCTGCTGTCTTGACTCCCTCATATGTACCCTTCCCACAGGGCCACTTTGCTCCTTCATGTCAGTGCAGATGTCTGCATAGGGCGTGTGTATGTGTGTGTGTGTGTGTGTGTGTGTGTGTGTGTCTCCTCTCCCTAAGGGCATCCCTTGCCCTTCTGCACTCCCAACTCATATGATAGTCATGAGCAGACCTATTTAGAATTTGAGAATGTAAAACTGGGGTTCCTCTAAGAAAATGCATGATTCCTGCCTATAGGTCCACTGAGAATTTGAAAGAAGGGCAAAGAGGCCCTCAGCATCCCCCTTAAATCCACACCACAGTCACCGAAGTTCCTTGTCCTTCACTCATTCTTTCCTGTCCCCAAATCTCCCACTTCGGCGGTCTGCTTCTCCCACCTCTGCAACCACAGTCATAACCTGCTGCAGAGCTACAGAGAATGCCTGATTTCCTCTCTGCCTTCCATGGCACCTAGAACAGAATTAACAGTCAATGAATTAAAATGCCTTCAAAGAGCATCAAGGTGGGTTTTCTGACAGTGGTTGGGAAGGTATTTTACCTGAGACTGGAAAGAGGAAAGACACGAGCTTCCTGAGAATTGGGCACCACCCGGTTCTTTACCACTTAGCAAGAGCTATTTTGATTCCAAAGTCTGTGTTGCGATATTTTCTGACTCGGTAGCAAAGTCCCTCCTGGACCTGGCTTGTCCCCAGTCTGCCTTGGGGTAGCCAGGGCCTCCTTCCTGCCCTTCCTTGGTGTCTCCCAACAAGTTAGTTAGCCAGGATGGGGGCATCCAATTTGCAAAATTAAAAGTAATCGGTTTTACAGACATATTTCCTGGGCAAAACATATGCCAAATTAATTATATCCACCATCCCATAGATGATCATCCTCAATCATGATAAATCTTGACCCCCAAGAGTTCAAAGCACTCTAAATAATTGTGTTAATTATTCTCAAAGTTTCCCAAAGGATGGGCTACTTCATTACGTCTGCTTCCAGATAAGGAAGCCAGGTGATCCAAAAGCAAAAGTCAGAAACGGGCTGGAAGCTGCTGCTCCAGACCCACAGTGGGTGTGTTTGGGGTGTCCTAACCAGAACCAGGTGGGCAGCAAGGCAGGAAAGGCGGCCCCTCCTCCTGCAGAGACGGGCATCTCGGGTGCGGGCAGGGGGGGCCCCAGCTCCTCCATGTTCACATCAGCCCCAGAGGCCCGGGCTGCTACGGCGACCTCAGGTGTGCAGATGTGCAGATGCTCAGGTGCTGACAGGACAGATGCTGAGCAGACTGAAGCGTCCCATGTCAATGCTGGTAGCACAGCTGGAAGAGAGTCTGCAACACTTGTCCTTTCTTTAGACCAAGACACATCGGTGCATTTTCTCCTTCAATCTTCCTCAGTGTCTCGTAGACAGAGTTGATCTCACGAGGAAACAGGTTCACTTGAGTGTCCCAAACCGCATGGCTAGTGGGTTCAGAGGTAGGATTCGATCTCTGCCCCTCTGCCTGAGACGCTCTGTGCTCTTCTCAGAGGATTTCCTGGGACTCTTACCTCACTAGCGCTCTTCAGCAGGATGCTGGCTCCACCACCTTTTTCTTTCACCTTGGGGAGGCTTTGTAAGTGTGCTGAGCCCCAGCTTCCCCATCCATAAAATGGGGTTGATCAGGACCCCATCCCATTATTGTGAATGTTAAGATAAATTGGTTTACATTCCATATGAGGCGCGGAGCCTCCCTCCCACTCTTAGCCCACCCAGCCCTTCTTTAACCTCATCTGGTTGATATCAGGATTTCTGGTGCTGTCCGGACTGATTACTGGCTGCAACAACCTCATTCTGCAAAAATCACACTGGCTTTTACAGGTCTTTACGGAAAGGAAATAGGCTAATGCACTGTTTTCCCATGTATGTCAGTGGCCCAATCTCTCTCTAATGGGCTCAAATTGCAGTTTTAAAACCTAAACTATGAACTTAAACTCTCCTACAGACATACCCAGGACAGGATTCCTCATTTCTTATGCTTCCAGAGAAAAACATTTGGTCCTGTCTTCCTCTAAGTAACAGGGCTCAGAAACAGGAGTGAACGTGAACGCAATTGAGCCTGTTCTGATGATAGGTAAATAAGAGGGAAAATTTGGGAAAGCTTTCTGATTTCAGAACTTACAATGGTGCCCAACACTGGACTTCCTCCCCTACACTCCCCATTTCCAGGCAATCCCTATCTCCCTGCCTCAGGAAATGCAAAACAGAGCCATAAGCGCCCCCCTTCCTCCGCCCCAGGTCAGAGCCATATGGATTTGCTGCGCCCACTGCCCTGCAAGGTCACCCCCCGAAGCCAGACTCACTTGTCAAGCTCTGCTACTACAGCCCTGTGATAGACTCCCATGCCCTCTCTGCTGCTTAGGCTAGGGTGGCTAATCAAATAAACTGAACTGACTTCAACAAACTGAATTTCTGGCCAAGAATTCCTGGTCGGCTAACAGCCAACATTTTCTATATGTCAGGCTCCGTGCGTGGGCTCCGGACACCCGGACATGCATCGTCCATGGCCGCCCTCAGAGGCAGACACTTCACCCAGCTCTACACCTGAGGAAACAGCCTCAAACATGCTCAATTTATTTGTCCAAGGTCACACAACTGGTGGGTGACAGGAACAAGAAATCTTCAAAGTCTGAATAAGAAGTTGCCCTCATGATCTCTGCTCTCTAGAGCCTGCAGCCTCACTGGCCCCTTGGTGACCCCAGCTAGACTGACCTTTCCCCCTACCCCAACACACAAGCCCACCACAACAAAGCACCAGAATATTGACTACACAAGGCAAAGGGAACATCAGCTACTTAATGGATTTACCACAGATTATAGTTTCACTTGCTGTCTCTCTCCGCACTGTAAGTCCCATGAGAGGAACTGCATCCACTTTCTTCATTATTTTACCCCAGCACTAGAGCTTGGCAGAAAGAAGGTGGTCAGTTTAAGGTTTGTTGAATGATGAAAATCACCAACTGGCACAGCAATGGATCATGGTCAGGGTCTATGCAACTCCCTGTGATTTTCACACATTACCTAGGAGTGGATCACACATTACCTAGGAGTGGATCACACATTACCTAGGAGTGGATCACACATTACCTAGGCTGACAGACTTCTTAAAATAGACCATGGATGTAGCACGTGACCCAGTCCTGGCCATAGGAGTCAGTTGTGGGCCATCCTCGACTTTCCATAAAAGAAAGAGGGCCACGCCTCCCTGGTGGCACAGGGTTTAAAGTCTCAGCACTATCAAGCTTTCACCAACCACTGCGGCCTGAGTGCACCTGAGTCCCATCCTGGCCAGGGAACTAGCCCACATATAGCCCAACAGACCTCTCATGTCTCACCTGCTGATCCCCTCAGCAGTGTATTTCAGTAGATCCACCTGTTCTGTTCCCCACTACATCTCTGGTGAATCCTCCCCCTCCACACACACCCTAGTTCTTGCATGCATAAATAAATAAATAAAAATAAATCTTTAGGGAAAAAAAGGAGCGAGAAAGAGAGAGAGAGAGAGAGAGAGAGAGAGAGAGAGAGAGAGAGAGAGAGAGAGAGAGAGAGACAATGAGGGCCAACCCAGTTCCAGCTGGAGTTTCTGAACAGGGACCTGTGGGAATGAGGAGGGGTTGATATGTTCCCTTTGGTGGAGGAGATATAGCTTAAAAATAAGGACCCACACAAGGAGCTGGGGGTAGACAGAATCAACATAACCATTAACACAATCCCTAAATGCTAGCTCCTAAGTTACAAAGCATAGGTAGGAGCTAGACTATAGTCTAGGGGCAAATATGTGGAGATTGAGCCCATTGTAGAATCTCTATCTCTTTTCTAATTCTAGCTAGCCAGTAAACAGACAGTCATCTTCAAAGATGAGACCCTCCCAGCTGTAAGAAGGCTATATCAGTGCCATCCGGGTAAGAATTCGGGGCAGCCATTTTCTCTGCCCACCTGTGCCTATGCAGGTTCTTTCCTTCACCAACTCTGTCACTCTGCAGGGCAGCGGCCTGCCTGCCTGCCCGTGACCTGCACCATGCAGGCCTCTCTTAGCAAACCTTCCCCCTCAGAGGGGCAGCTCTTTTTGCCACTTGTGTCTGTACAAGTGTCCTTTACTTCTTTTCCTAATAAACCTGTTCTTTAAGTATAACTGAGTCTCTGTCTCGTTGGAGAAACTTGTCATGTGTAGCCAAAGGGAGCTCTAGTGAAACCTTTCCCAGAATGAACCCAAGGACGCCGCTCCGCTCTCAAATCCATCAATTCTAAAACGACATCACCTTCACATACTCCTCTAACTCTTAGCAGGAATTACCTAAGCATGGTTTCAAAAAATTGTCCAACTCCCAATAACCAACTTCACGGAAGAGAATTAGGCATGCATTTCTCTTCTCCCTTGTGAAATGAGACATGGGTCGCTGTTTTTCTGCCATGCTGGGATTTGTGGATCAGGAGGACATCTCAGCAGACACACAGGTTATATCTGGGAAAGCGACTGAATGTCCCAATGTGGCAATGCCAGCGTTTTCATTTTGCTAAATCTGCTGCACTTGTCTAAATTTAGCAGCTTATTTATTCCAAAGACTAGAACCCAGCCAAGCCTAGAACGTGATACCCACGTATTAATGGCCA
Source organism: Scalopus aquaticus (assembly GCA_004024925.1). Lineage (NCBI taxonomy): Eukaryota > Metazoa > Chordata > Mammalia > Eulipotyphla > Talpidae > Scalopus > Scalopus aquaticus. The sequence continues at coordinate 98,482 of PVIJ01002622.1, read as the reverse complement.
GGTCCCAAATTATGCACAGTGGGGAGATGGCAAGTAAAAAGCAAGCAGGAGAAAACTTCATCTGTCAGTTGGGAACAGGGCTGCACTTACCTGCTCTAGTTTTGTTTTTGTTTTCTTTTTAAAGATTCATTTATTTATACATACAGGAGCTGGGGTGTAGGCCAGAGGTGTGGGGTTGAGAGAATTCACCAGAGACAGAGTGGGGAACAGAACGGGCAGACTGACTGAAATACACTGCTGAGGGGAGCAGGGGGTGAGGCAGGAGAGATCTGCTGCACCATGTGGGAATCTCCCTGGCTGGTGATAGAACTCAAACTCATGCTGCAAAAATGGCTGCGGATAGCTTCATAGCTTCACAGGCTCAGACTTAACCCTTTGGGCCACCAGGTAGGCCCACCTGCTCTAGTTTTGAGCAAGAACCATATCCCCCCACCCCAACCTTCCATCTGGGATCCAAACACTTGATAATCCTAAACTCCATTCTGGGAGTCTAAAACCTGTGGAATTCCAGGACCATATAGATTCTGTGATTATACTGGAGTTTTGTACTGGATTCAGACTCTATCAGAATGCAATATCTGATTGATTTAGTTTCCTACTCTTCATGGGTTGAGTAAACTTAAAAAATTTACTACTCTTTATGGGTTGAGGGTAGAAAAAACTTCAGCTCCTGGACATAACAGAGTCCTTATAGGGCAGTGGTTCACCTCACGGTCAGGGGTTTTCATGCAAAGATGAGGAGGGAGGGGGCTTTTTAAGGCCCTTGCCATCCCTCAGAGTCATCCCAAATATCAATGCAATTTTATGGGATATACCATGGTGAGTGAGTCACCAGGGCTTGTGGGAGACTCCCAGTGAGGTAGGAGTCTGACTCAGTACAGATAGGTGCTCTGCCATTCAACTCTTTTCTAAGAAACAGAGGTGATGCTGGAGCCAATTTCCATTTTGATTCCTAAAACACCGAATCACAGGCCAAGTCATTTCCGTGTAATAGATTTTCCAATAATTTGAGTCTAGCTAATAGAGTATTTGTTAAATTGAGGTTTTATTGTCAAGATAACGATTCTAATAAATCCTGTAATGTTTTTTAAGTTTATTGATCCTGAGCAGTTTAATTTTATTGTAGTTGTGATTTCTCAGCAGGTGCACCCATAAAAATGCTTCATAAATCCTGAGAAGAGAGCTAGCTTGAAAGACTTGGGAACTTGCTACCATATTGGAGCCTGGAACCTCACTTTGGCCTCTGTTCACCTGATGGCAAAGTAGGGAGATAAACCTAACCCAGATGGCTAGTTAGAAGAATTACCTTCTCTTAACTCTGTCATTACAGGTGTTTTAAATGCCTACAATCCATACAAGCAAATTATTTGTTAAAGAAACATGACTTTGGGCATTTATACTTCCTGGAAGGTAGTTCTCTAAAACAGTGTGGCTGATCTGCCTAGACCACATTCTGGTCCTTTATAATATGAAGGAGAGAGAAGAGAAAGACACCCCCACACACACACACACATAGACACTGCTCCCACCCCCTCCCACTCTTTCCCCATTCCCTGCACCCTCCCTAGCCTTGGGAGAGAAAGCTCACAGAAAGGGGTGAAAGGAGGTCCAACCAAGCTCCATAAGGGGGATGGGGAGGCTGGGGATATCTCCCATTCAGGATAATAGGAGCAACAAAAGCCTGAGGAGACTGGGGGGTGTGGATGGCGGGGAGGATGTTCCAGTTCTCAGACTGTGAGAGATGAATAATACATTGGAAAGCAAACATAAGCATTATTTCTCTTCTAATCAGGATCATGAAACATTTTACAAATTAACCACTTTCCTCAGACACTTACCATATTGAGTGGCTCTAGGTAGAGCCATCAGGGCAGACTCTGCCATCTGCATTTAGAAAATTGCCTATACATTTATTAAAGTGAAATTCACCCATTAATTAATGCTGTTCTCCCTGAAGACTCTCATTAGCACATTGAGCTAATTACTGAAACCAAAGACCCATGGGTTGGGTTGGGTTTTTTTTTTCTATTACAGTAAAATTTGCTCCTGCCTTACCTTTATAGGATTTAAAAAGAGAAAATGGCAGAGTCAGAATAACCTCTGGATGCAGGAATTGAATAAACTTCCAGGGTACTTTTTATGCTGCCTGTCTTTGCCTTCTCTGTGGGAGGCATATGCAGCTGTTATTTCAGCAAGAAATACTTCCAGTATGAGAGGCCGAAATGTCTGGCCAACACAGTAGTCTCGTAATACTCAGCAGCTGGACTGGGCGGAGTTAGGAAAATAAATTGGAATGCTACACAGGCTGTGTCTGTTAAGTGCATACTCTACTACATTTATCTTCTCCTCTCTTCCCCACTGTCCACGTGGCTCCTACATGTCCTTTTCATCCAGCAGAAAGGAAGGGGATTACAAATGATAGAAAGGGATTAGACTATTGAAGATTCTTTTAATTGAAAGCCTGAAAAATCTGTCTAATTCCTTTCTATCATTTGCAATCCCCTGAATTTTGACCTCGCCCTGCCAAGGCACACATCCCTAAGGCCCAGGGTCTGTAAAATTTGCATGGCAAAAGGGACTTTGCACATTTAACTAAATTGAAGATTTTGAGATGAGCTTGCACTGGATTATTCAAATATGCTCTAAATATAAGCACGGGTATCCTCATGGGAGAGGCAAGAATGCCCATGAGGTAACAAGAGATGCTATGACAGAAGCAGAGGTTGGAGCAATGGATGGAAGGAAGCAGGGAATGCAGGTGGCCTGCAGATTGCCCTCGGTGGGTGTCCTGCAGAGATGAGCAGGGACAAGGCTGCCTGATGGAGGAAAGGATTCTCCACTAGCGCCTCCAGAAGGACCCAGCCCTGCTGACACTGCTACCTGGCTGAGTCCAAAGTCCAGTAAAGGTGGTGCTCCCAGAGGGGGTTTGCTGATGAGAATGAATAACCCCAGGCAAAATGCTAAGTTTGCAGATTGGGGTGGAGAGTCTGATGAGAAATAAAAGGGACTGAAGGAGAAGGGGAAGGCAGTCATCATGACGTAGGAATAGAGGAAACAGCAGCAGAAAATGTAGCCGCCAAGATTGAGAGTTTGGAAATCAGACGCCAGAAGTTTTTGAGCCGCTGGGATATAGAGTTTCGGACTCAGCATTTTTGAAATCTTTAGTGACTTTGGAATCAGCGACTTTAGAGGCTTTGAAAGTAACCGAGGGAAGAAAACTGCTCCTAGTTTTGTTTTTACTGCAGCTGAAGGAAAAAGGCAGAGTCCCGAAGCTGGCACCTTCCTAAAATGCGTGAGTGCAATCTGATGGGCCATCTGGCTGCTGTAGTTGCTGTTTGCAGTGTTGTTGGCCTGGTACTGTGCTGGGACACTATGGCAGTTCCGGAAGCATCTCCAGTTGTGTTCTGTGACGTTCTCGTGAGTTGGAACCTGGCCTACAGTCTGATTGTTGCGCGTCTGCAGAAGAAGGAAGACGCCGTTTTGAAAACGTGGCCTATTGTTTGGAAGAGGAGCTCCACATCAGCAGTGGTGGGACGATTCCACCTTTGTTACTTTTCTGGTACTTAAAGGACTGGACATTGCTTTAAGTAAGGTAAATGGCCATATGTTGACTTCAATAATTCTTTGCTTTTTCCTGTTTGTTAAATAAATCCCATTGTTGTAGTTCCCTAAACCTGAGTAGTCTTACAAATGTGCACGCGGGTGCAGAACCAATATAGTAACCAGTAAGCAATTGGGGCGCTGCCTTTGCCTAAATTTAAAAGGCCTCATTTTTCCTGTATCAACACCTTGACCTTAGCCCTGTGAGACCGATTCTGACTCTGGCCTCTAGAATTGTAATAATATATCTATGTTGTTTTAAAATACTCAATTTGTGTCCATTTGTTCCAACAGCCTTAGGAAATTAATATGGTATATCCTCACCTAACATTATCAATAAGTTCTTGGAAACTACAATTTTAAAGAGAAATGATGTAGACTGAAACCTTTCATGCAGTGTAGGCAGGGGTTCTTTTTTTCTCATCAACATTATAATGGAATGATATTAGACGAAAGGACATCATTCACGAACCTGCTGTAACTTTATCTTCTTGAGTAGATTGTCCCGCACGCATGCCAAGCCTGGAAGACATTCAGAGCTCAACTTCCATTCCTCATCCAGGTGGCTGGCAGTGGAGTGGGATATTTTGCTATCTACACAGTAGTTGCCATGTAACAATAACTGAGCTGGGGGCAGGAGTGATTCAGTTCTGACAGTGCAGAGAGCTTTGACCCTGAGTCTCCAGGTATTAGGTGCCCTAATCAAGTTAGCTCATTGTACTGCCTCTAGACACACTCCGAGCTTCTATTTCCCCTTGTGTATACTGGGGCTACTTCTACAGTTGTCCCAAGATCATTTGTGAGTAAAATGAGTTGTGTACATCAAACCTCTAGCACATTGCAAGCCGCCAACATTTCATAGATAATAGGTCCTATTTCTTTCACCTGAGGGCTTTCACCTGAGGGCTTTGCCCTTGGGAGAAGTCTGCACTGTGTCCTGCATTAGCCCAACCCCCAAGCAGTGGTTGAAATAGTCTTCAAGGAGTCTAGAAAGACCCACAGTCCCCACGCCCATACTGCACTGGCTGCCTCGATCTTTTATTCAACACTTGACAATAGCTACTGAATGCTGAGGGGTAAATGGGCACATGCTTGCTCCAACCCCACAGGCATTTTGTTGGGGAAAATAGATATTTTTAAAAGCAATAATAACTGGTGTGTATGACTAACAGTAAGCATGCCTGAGGGGACTTCTGCCAGCTCCTCTAAGCAATTCCAAATGTACCCACAATCGAAGTACAAACAAATAATGCTTCTAACAAGGCCTTTCAGTCCTTTTCTGGATAGAAACTCTGAAGACACCCTTAGGGATGATCAGTGTAGGGCCCGGAGGGAGTGTATAGCAGAATATCCACCCAGGCTGAAAGAAGAGAAGCTTTTTTTTAAAAAAAAGATTTATTTTTTTTTTATTTATACATACAAGCTAGGGTACAGGCCAGAGGTGTGGGGCGGCGAGAGGGTTCACCAGAGACAGAGCAGGGAGCAGAACAGGCAGATCAGAAATACACTGCTGAGGGGAGCAGTGGGTGAGGCAGGAGAGGTCTGCCGCGCCATGTGGGATTCTCCCTGGCCCAGCGTCGAACTCGCGTCACCGCTGCCGACATCTCCACAGAATAGTGCTTAACCGCTGCGCCACCAGGGAGGCCCAGAGAAGAGAAGCTTTTAAAAGACTCTTGTCTGCCTCGTTTGGGGTCACTGCTGCTTAATAAATACAGACTAATTAATATTTGCAACTTTTCATAAAGATTGATATTCCAGAGTTGGATTTAAGGAAGCATTTTTTCATTGAGACAGTGTTACATGTGACTAGAATTATGAACTCTGTCTTTTGCAAGTGATCTGGAAACTTCACCATTCAGGAAAAATTCATCAAGAAATTTAGCTGATAAATGTCTCGAGTTCTTCCATTTATAAACTGGGGATTCTACCTATGATATACTTACATTTTGAAGAATTTACCTACTGTAACAATATTTTACTGCCTTAACTCTTCTTTTCATTCATTTATTCATTCACCAAATACTTAATGAGTACCCACTCTGTGCTTCTCGAGTCCAAAGATTGTGTGTTGCAAACACAGGGTTCACAGTGTGGAGGCAGAACCTGCACCAGAGCCCTCACCCAGAAGTCCCCCCCAGTCACCCAGATGCTTGGTTAAAACATCAGGCTCCTGTCCTTTGACATGAGGAGACAGCAAAGGGTTGCTGACCCATACCTTTTTTGAGAGAAAAGCCTCAAGAGAGAGGAAAAACAAACTAAAATCCTAGTTGGGATAAAAAGATAGAAGAAAAAAAACTTTCTTTGATTTTGAAAAACTCAAACATAAAATAAACAGAATAAAAATAATGGCCCTTGGGCCTCCCCGGTGGCGCAGTGGTTAGGCGCTGTGCTGTGGAGCTGTCAGCAGCGGCGATGCGAGTTCGACGCCCAGCCGGGGAGAATCCCACATGGTGTGGCAGACCTCTCCTGCCTCGCCCGCTGCTCCCCTCAGCAGTGTATTTCTGATCTGCCTATTCTGCTCCCCACTCTGTCTCTGGTGGGCCCTTTCGCCGCCTCACGCCTCTAGCCTGTACCCCAGCTTGTTTGTATAAATAAAATAAATCTTAAAACAAAATGGCCCTCATGTTACCATCAGCCAACTCCAATTATTAGTAACATTCTGCCAGTTTTATTTCACCTATCTATCTTCACTCCCTCTCCCCTACTCAATTACTAATGTCAAATGCACATACATTGGAATATATACACCTTAGCAGGGCGATTTTGACAAATGATATATCCTATAACACACAAAATCTCATCATAAAACAGAATATTTCCCTTCTCTCAAAAAGCTTCTACATCTCACTCCCCAGGCAAACATCACACCTCTCAGAGTAATCACTGTCTAATTTTTTTTCACCTTAAAATAGTTTTCTTGCTTTAGATCTTCATGTACATGGACACACACAGTATGTACCCTTTGCTGGCTGGTTTCTTTTCCTCAACATGACATTATTTGTGACATTCAGTTATGGTGTTTCATATATTAATAACTTGTCTTTTTTTATTGCTGAGTAGTATTCTGTAAGAACACATTTTTCAAATGTTTAATTAGCCACTGTTTGGAGAGGCTACTTTAGTGGAACCCAAGGAAGGACAATAAAGGCACAGAATACAGGACCTCCACCGCCCTCAGGGAGCATGGTCTACGTGTAAGGAAGAGGCATTAAGAAACAATTACAGGTGCTGCTTACCTATCCAGTAGCCAGTTCTCCTTTCCTTGCTCATGAAATCTTCAGTTTGCCTGGTCAATGGGAGGCTCAGTTATGGGGGTTGACTTGAGACTGATCTAAGAGCCAGTCCAGCCAATCTCCTCTCTTAGCCTTTGTTTAATCTAAAGTTAGGTATGTGACCTGGATCACAGTGAAGAAATACAGTGGAGGCTTCCTCTGTAAAAGAGAAGAGGAGGGAGAGAAAGCCTTTGAAGCTCATCTCTTTCTTTCATTTGATGTCATGAGTAGCTCATACTTATAACCACGAAGAGAAATGTACCTGCTCGGGCCTCCCTGGAGATGCAAGGGATTTAGTCTCAGCACTAGGAAGCTATCAACATCCACTAAAGCACGAGTTCTATCCCCACCCAGGGAGCTTCCCACATGGCACAGCAGACCTCTCCTGTTCTCACCCGCTGCTCCCCTCAGCAGTGTATTTCAGTCAATCTGCCTGTTCTGCTACCCACTCAGTCTCTGGTGAATCCTCTCACCACCACCACCACCCCCCACTTCTCTGGTTTACACCCCAGCTCTTGTATGCATAAATAAATAATCTTTTTTTTTTTAAAAGAAATGTTCCTGTTCTACCTTGTTGATGTTGTTGAGTTGCCAAACCAATCCCCATGCTGCCCACCTCCTAAATTCATATTAAGGAAACAATATATATCCTGCTACTTTAAGGAATGTTTAGCAAGTATTTTATTATGTGTAGCCAAAGGCAAATACAGGCCAGGCACACAGTGTTCAAGGTGTATCCAGAAACATCCTCAGGTATGGCAAGGACAGCTCTGGGATGATCTGTCCCTCCCTTAAGGTATAGGAAGGAAGCCCCTAGTAGAATTAGAGCATGGGACTTGAGCGCCGAACAGGGGAGATTGCCCAGAGGGACCAGGAAAACAGGAGCAAGGCCAAAGGCAGTTTTTAAGTTTGGAATTATTTTTAAAATATCCACACTGATCCAAAAATACGGAACTTTGTGGTTTTGACCAGTGCTGAGTGTCTTGTCACTACAGGATGCAAAAACAAGTTCTTATTTCTGAGGAATAAACTACAATTTGAAGTGTGAATTCCCACTTCCTGATAAGCACAAGAATAGGGGAGTCACACCATGCTACAAAAATGTTTCAGGATTGTCCTATTCATGAAGATATTTGCAACCAAAATTTAGAATTAGGTATTTGATTAAAATCAGGATTTTTACTGTGTCTGAGAGGTTCCCTTCTTCAAGTTTATTAAAGATAAGGCCCCTGAGTCTGTACATACATGGGGGAGCCTGCTCCATTCCCAACCTTCCTGCTTCCTGTATTACTCCACAGCAGAGCATCGCCCCAGAAAATGATCTAAAGAAGGCCTGAGAGCAGCCTGCAGAAGCAGGGACAGCCATTGCCCCAGTCAGTTGCTGTGGCTCTAAGTCTCATCGACCATGCACCCATATATGCTCCCCAAATATGCGGAGCACAACACGCAAGCATTTGAGCAGCTCTAAAGACTGTAAACGCTAACAAATATTCCATCTCCCAACTGCCTTTGCATCTGGGTAGTCACCTGCCCAGGTCCGTGAGCCAGAAGCTCAATCGCACACAATGGCAGATGCAGCATCGAGGACAGAAATGTGACCCCTTCAGACTCCTTTTGTAGAAGACACAGAAGGTATCTTATGGCTAAGAAGAGGCCATCCGTGAAGGACAACAGGGAGGGGTAGGTCCTTCATGAAAGCACCGCCACCCTCTGGGACTTGCCAACCCTAGTTACCTGGAGCACGACACAAATTCTGTCCATGCTGAACTCACTATGGTCAGGTTTGTTCCAATACTGTCATCTACAGAAAATCACTATCTTGGTCAGGGTTATTAGTTGCAAATGACGTTGAAGCTTATACAGAAAAGGAATTTACTAACCCAGGGGTCTCAGGTAGGACTTGAACTCCAAGATCTGGAGCTACACAACTAGGAACAGTGTGCACTGACATCACAAAGGCTATTTTAGCAACAACACCACCAGAACCTTTTCAGGACCAGGCACCTGCAGCTCCTCTGCTGCCATCTCCTAAAGAAATGGACCCTCTGACAACATGTGCGGTTTACCTCACCTTGAATATTAGTCTGCTTGGGCTGCCATAGCAAAATACTACCACATACAGCATAGCTTAAAGAATTGTTCCCACAGTTCTGGAGGCTGGATGCCCAAGATCAAGGGGTCGTTAGGGCTGGTTTCCCCTGAGGTCTCTCTCCTTGGGTTGCAGATGGACATCTCCCTGTGTCCTCACATGGCCTTTCCTCTGTGTGTACCCACCCCTAGCATCCTCCTCTTATAAAAACACCAGTCCTATTGGATTAGGGCCCCATTCTGATGAACACATTTAACCTTAATAACCTCCCTAAAGATCCAATCAAACAGGTCACATTGGGGTTAGGGCTTCAACCTATGTATTTGGGTGGAGGGACACAATTCAGTTCACAACAGCTTGCTAACTACCAAGTCCAAGTTTTACAAGGACTCATCTGACTGCCTTTTGACCTCATTGACAACAATTCCAGGAGTTTCTCCTAATAAAATAATCATAGGGCCCTCCCTGGTGGAGCAAGGGATTAAGTCTCAGCACTATGAAGCAATCTGCAGCCACTGCAGCACGAGTTCTATTCCTGGCCAGGGAGCTTCCCACATGGTGCAGCAGACCTCTCCTGCCATGCCCATGGCTGCCCTCAGCAGTGTATTTCAGTCAACCCACCTGTTCTGCTCCCCACTCCATCTCTGATGAATCCTCTCACCACCCCAACACCTCTGGCCTACATCCCAGCCCTTGTATGCATAAATAAATAAATCTTTAAAAAAATAATCATAGGTGCATTTTAAAAATTATATCACAAAAATTTTTCACATTTTTAAAAATAAAAGTATCTTTATACTTTTTACAGAAGTAAAAGAAATTCCTGTCTTCCCAGTGGGCATATGTAACTTCTTTAATTAATTAACAACTCATAGAAAGTCTTTAAGAGAAGCTTAAGAGGAAAAAGTTGAAACATTTTTGCAGAAATAATGCAGATTCCTTGTAAAGAATTATTTAAATACAGAAAAATAGGCAACATAGAAATGTTGGAAGTTTTAAAATCCCATTTCTATTCTAACAGATTTACATGAACACGTATTTTTCATCAATGTTAAACAATATGTACAACCTCCCATTTCATAAACAGTGTAATACTTCGAATACTTTTACTTGTTTATTTTAAATCTCCTTCCCCCAGTATTTCAACGTCCTTTGAAATAATCAAACTGTTAGAGTTTGTGCTATTATTAATTTTATATTATGCCTCTCCTATTTGAAGAATGCTTTTAAAAATGTACTAAACTTAACAATCTGGTTATCAAAAGTGATTCAAACTTAACTACAGAATTTCCAGTTGATACTTGTTTCTTGTCTTCACCTTCTCTGAAATTTTTGGGGTGCCTTTTCCCTTACTTCCTGAAGGTTTCTTAGTCTGATTTGTTTTTAACAGAGGAGAGATTCAGGCAGTAGAGTGGTTGCTCCTTCTTTCACCCTCATCTGATGGATAAGTTGGGCAGATCTGAAATTCTAGCTCTAAGCACTTTCCCTCAGGACCCAAGGGACACGGTTTCACTCTCTGCTTGCATTTGATGTTGTAGGCAAGAAATTTGATTCCCTTTTCTATAGGGATAGTGGTTTGGTTTTTTTCCTGTCTCGAAGCTCATAAATATTTCTCTACGACCTTGGAATTGAGAAATTTCATCAGACTATGTGTAGGGTTTTTTTTTATTATTACCGTCCACATCATCATCATCATCATCATCATCATCATCTCCACTTGGTATTCAATGGGCCCATTCTTTCCCCTCAGAAAAAAAGTTGATTACAGATTTTCATTGATTCTTTTTCTTTTATTCATTCTATTCCCTCCTCTTGAAATTCTTATTTCTGTATTGGTTATTCTGGATTTATATTTTATCCACATTTTATTATTTCCATCACTTTTTCTCTGATTCAGGGATTCAATTTTCAGTTGAATTACAAGTCAAGGTGTCCATTCAGGTGGGTTTTGTTTCTGGTTTTTTTGTTTGTTTGTTTTGAGAGAGGAGTCCATTCATGTTGGTTTACATCCTTTAAAAATATGTTGTGTAATATTTTAAAAGCACACCATCTTATTATATAAAATTTTTAAGCATATAGTTCAATTTCAATAACCACTCAATCTATACAAAAGCATCCCCACCACTTCAGAAGTTTCCTCACACCTCTTTTTAGTCAAATCACAACCCTTTCCAGGAATCACTAATCATTTCTCTGATCATAGCTTAATTTTACCTGTTTTATGGTTTCACACAAATGAAACCATGTAGTATATAATGTTTTGTATCTGGTTCTTTTAGCACAAAATAATTATTTTGAGATATATCCAGGCCGTCACTACCACCTGCAATTTTTCCCTTTTTATTCTTCAGTGGCATTCCACTGTACAGATATATCATAATTTACATGCTTTTGAGTTTTCTGAATTTCCAAAACATTTTTTTCTTACTATCTAATTCCCCTTTTCCAAGATGTCTGTTCTTGCTTGACTGAAGAAATATGTTTGAATATTTCTGAAAATATTAATTTAATTTAAACATTTAAATCTCTTCCTTCCAAAGTTGACTTTACTATAGGGGGCAGACATTTATTTTGATTGTTGGGAATGCTCTCCTTCCATCAAGGTGCTGATTCTCCCAAACATCCTGTGATTTTTGTTTTTGTATTGTCAGTTTACCTTGATCACATATCCTGGTGCACAAGTATCAGTAGCTCCTCAGCAATTGTATCTGAGCTCCTGAGGGGTCCCCTCCCCACTAGGCATCTGGGGAGCTGCAGGTGGTAAAAAGAATTTTTGCCCTGTTATGTATTTGTTAATGTGCTTTGGAAATTCTTACTTGTAAGCTTCAAATTCTTCCACTCACCATCAAAATATAGTTGACCCTTGAGCAACATGGGTTTGAACTGTAGCAATCCACTTATGCATGGAATCTTTTCAATAAATATACATTTGATTCTTGAATACCATGCAGTCAAAAACACTGTAACTCAGGGTCCACCAGAAAGATCCAGCTCCCACAGGGTCATTCACTGTCCACAACCTTTACCTCCACAGCCTAGAGGTGCTGGTGACTTCCTGCTAGTTTTAATCTGTCAGTGGCTTCACTCCCTATCAGCCTTTCCCCCACAGAACCAATTGCTGTATTTATTTCCCCCTGTTCTCAATACTAGCGATCATTGCCATTTCCTGCTGGGACGCTGACTGATAATTCAAGATTGATCATCACCTTAAATAAAGTCTAAGAATGGAGCAGTTCCTACCTATGGGTTGAGTCGTTTTTCACATGGTCATTTTACATGGTCATGGAGAGCCTTCCTCTGGGTGAGAGGAGTCCAGGGGCCAAGTTAACCAACTCTAGGGAGGATTTCCAGCTGCTTCTATACCCTCCCTTCCACACCTTTGTCCCTGATAACATCAGAGTTCTTGGTTTTCACCGGAGGATGTGGCAGATGCTGTGTGAGGCCCAGGAGAACATCAGTCAGAAAGCCCTGATGTCGGGGATGCTGTCCTGGGGGCCGTGGCTGCCCTTCGCCAGCCACTACTCTGCCTTCTCCCCATCGAGGGCACTCATGCCAGCTTCTATTCCTCCAAGTCATCCCCATTTTCACTCCTCTGAAATGCTGCCTGATGACCACCTAATTAACCATTTTCAAGGGTACTTTTATAAAGGAAATTAAATGATTATTTTTTGTGACTACAAAAGTAATATAGGTTCCTGAGCACATTTTGAAAAAAATGTTAAAAAGAAACTAAAAACCAATTATGATCAAACTTTTACTACCAAGAGAGATCATTTTTTTAACCCTGAGGTCTATCTGTACACAGTCTTTTTCATTGTTGCATGTGTGCACAGCTTTGGTACGTGTGGTCATGTGTCCTGGATGTATTTCTAGATGAGATTATATCTTTTTTAATTGAATATATTTGCCATATAACATCATGCAAATTTAAGTTGCTGGATGTGTGGCTTTGATACATTGATGTCATGTTACAGTTTGCCTTTGTAGCTATACTTATCATGTCACTTAATTATAGTACAATGTTGTTGTCTACATCCATTCTACTGTGCATTAGATCACAGTGGCTTATTTGTTACTCATTAGAGGTTTACACCCTTAAACAACATCTCATTTCACACCCTCCTCTCCTATTCCCTGATAACCACTCTTTTTTGTATGTTTGACTTTTTTAGTTTCCATGTTTGAATGATATTATACAGCACTTGTGTTACTTAGCAAATACGCTCAAGGTCCATCAATGTTGTTACAAATGGCAGGATAGCCTCCTTTCCTGTGACTATGAGATTTTTTTTTATTTATTTATGCATACAAGCTGGGGTACAGGCCAGAGGCATGGGGCGGCAAGAGGGTTCACCAGAGACAGAGCGGGAAGCAGAACTGGCAGATCGATGGAAATACACTGCTGAGGGGAGCAGCAGGTGAGGCAGGAGAGGTCTGCTGCGCCATGCAGGAATCTCCCCAGCCAGGCGTCGGACCTGTGTCGCCGCTGCCAACAGCTCCACAGTGCAGCGCCCAACCGCTGCGCCACCAGGGAGGCCCTGTGAGATAATATTTTATACACGGTTCTGAATGCTCATTTTTAATCACTTCAGAAACGAAGACTCTTCAGAGCTCAAAATCCTTATCTCCCATCCCGAAGCATGAGATTAAGTTAACATGCTTTGATAGAGTGCTCTCCTAGGCCTCCTACCTCCCTACTAAGTGCTGGGATTGTCTTAGCACAAAGAAGAGTAATTTGGAGACAGGCTGATAAAGAGCAGCAGAAGGGTCTCTGTGTGCAAGCAAATCAGTTGCCAAACTGTGGCATTGGGGGAAAATGGGCATCAGCAGATTAGGGTTTCTCAGATGCCTGCCCCATTGTCCAGCTTTGCCTTACCTGGTCCAGAAATAGAACATGCTCTCCCAGGAGGGAAGGCGATGGTGGAAACTGCCCCTCAGCCATTCCCTGCATAGAACTACCGCATCTGGAGGAGACAGGGCCTCAGTAATGCGTGTTGTTTTCAATGAGCATCCCTGCACAATTTATTTTTATGCACAACCTAGTATCTGGCCTGTCTCCTTGATGACAAGTGCAGCATTGTGAAGAGTCTGCTACAGATAGAATTCAGAATGCCCTTGAGATTTAGGCTTCTTAATCCAGGAGTTGTTTAGCTCAGTTTTTATTTTGTTCTTTATTGAGGACTAAAAAAACCTTCTTGGACCTGGATATTGCACACAATAATATTTAACAGCCAGAGGAAAGGTGAATAAAAACTCTACCTCCTTCACAAAGATGCAGGTATTCTCCTCCCCCATAGAACTTTCCTTGCCTGGGAAACGTTTCAGAGGAGAGAGGCTAAGGTGATGGCCCAGGAGATATTATGTTAATGAAAACCAGGATAAATGCTCAAAATGATTTGCATAGAAAGAAACTGACCCAGCTGATATTTGAAGAGGAAGTCCCAGTGGAGGTGTCCCACATACTGCACCTTCTTGTCAGCCCAGATCTGAAAGAAGTATCTGAATCTAGAAAAATAAGTTCCCAGCTTCCAGCCCAGCCAGCGCTTGCAGGGCTCCATACTGGTGCTTCCAATCAGAGTGCTCGTTCTGCAGTCCTGGTGCTTGGACAAAAGCTAGCCCTAGTCATACCCAGTAGCACGCCGGACACGCCTTTCTCAGAGCCCAGCAGCATGTGGCTCTGGCGTACTCACACTCTGGGCTCCCAGCTCAGCCTGCTGAGAAAGCCAGGGAGAGACGGAAAGGACGTCCCAAACCACTGGTCATTTTACAATGCCGTGGTGAAAGCCTTCCTCTGGGTGGGAGGGGCTCAGGGGCCAAGTTAATCAACTCTAGGGAGGATTTCCAGCTGCTTCCCAACCCTCTTCTTCCCCACCCCCGATAACATCAGAGTCTACGGCTAAGACAGACAGTGGAATTGCTGATGGAGATGAGCCAAGAAGGTCTCTGGATCTCATATGGTACCCAGAGCCTCAGAACCTGTCCACCATATTTCTCTCCACAGGAAATACCACCTCACATGGAAGCCTCACAATTTGGGGCACTTAAGGGAGCAAACATGTTCTTACCCTTAGCAACCTTTAGGTTGAATTTGTGATAAGAGATAAGGATGACTGTGACATTGCTGAGCGCCTACTGTGTGCTAGGCGCCATGCTGTGTTTTATTCTCTTCATTCTCCCAACAAACCTACAAGATTGGTGCAATTTGCCCTGATACAGTTGAGGAAACTAAAATTCAGAATAGCTAGGTGCCTCCCTCAGGTCAGCTGAGCTGAGGTCCAAGTCTGAGTCAGACTGCTTCCACGCCTGCGCTCCTTCTAACATCAGCCTTTCATTTCATTAGTATTTGCAGAGCAGCTCCTCTCTGGCTGGCATTCCACTAAGGTTTAGGAATACAAAATGAGCACAGCTCTAGGGTTGGAGTCGTCACAAAGCAGGCGTCACACACAGAATTAGATGCGTAATAGGACATCTAGTATGAGGAGGAAACACCATGGCACCTAAGTACTTATCTGCCCTCCTGACTTAGATGGGACCCAAAGGCTCTGGCATCCAACCAGAGACTCAGGTAGTGAGGGTGGGAACCGTGCTCCAGGTGTACACTTTGTGGCACCTGTAGGAATAGGAGCAGAGGTGGACCCCAGGAGTAATTCCAGATGGATGGAGGGATGGTGTCAGTCCTCAAAAAGGAGAATGGCCCTGCCCACTTGTTAAAGATCTGGAGGCTTATCCCACCTGAAGGGGCCTCTGCCTCCTCGGCCACTCTCAGCTAGCTGTCTAGGATGGGCCGGCTGGATCTGGGTCTGATGCGCCTATCACTATAGTCCTGTGAGGATGAAAACAAAAGATCACCACTGCCATCCCCATGTCATTCAGGGTTGGTCCCTTCCCAGCATTACAGCTTCAGTTACTTAGATAAAAAAATGACCAAGTGGTGTGAGTTTTGGGCCAGATCCAAATAGGCTGGCCCCCACACTTTACCACACCTTCTGGATCTTGTTCCAGGCGGAAGGGGCCCTCTCAGCAATATATTTTCCCTCCTCAGAGATCCTTATCTCACCAGACCAAGGTCTGCAGCGGGTCCTGGAGATTTTACTCCTTCTGGATTTTCACTGGTGAGCATCTGAGGCCGGACTCCTGAGGTGAGGCAATGATGTAATTGGAAGTAAATACCTACAGCAGGCTTGTTCCAAGAAGGGCAGTATCGTGACTGGTAAACAAGCTGTGTCAACGCTCGGTGTTCCTTTCAGCCCAACCATCCTTTCCCATTCAGCGATGGGTGGAACCACAGCAGCCCACACCTAGGGAGTCTGTGCCTGCAGAAGCAAAGCATGTGTGCATCGAATGCCAAGGTCGTGAAGGATGCAGGTCTTAATCACTGGATTGGGAAGAAAAGTGAGTAGTCAGAGCCAGTTTTCCATGCTCTGGAGGAGATAACAATTTATTTTGCTGAGGAAAGTGGAGAGAACAAGGGCCTCTCACCAACTGATTCTGTGACCACGGGAAACTCAAGTCACCACCTAGGCCTCAGTTTCCTCATTTGATACAAATCAAAGAGTCACACTGTGCCCCCAAATCCAGGGGGTCATGCGCTACTTACCCCAAGCTGGCTGTCCATGAACTTTGGAAATATCCAAAATTGAATTATTTCTTCCACCTGTGCTATTCGGTCTATGTTCAAAATGACTTTCCTTCCGCTCCGGGTCAGGAGCATTCGTGCCTCCACACTGATGCTGACTTTGCCAGAAGGCCAGTGTGGGGTAGTGGGGAAGAGCTGTGATGGGCTTAGAATTCTGAGTCGATGACTTGCTGGCTTTGTGATGTGGCGCAAACTACTTAACCTCAACGAGCCCTTATTTCTCATCTGGAAAATGGAAACAAAAGAATATTCAGGGCCACTGGAAGATGGGAAGTAATAAGGAAAACGCTAGCACTCCAAGTCACACATACATCGTAGCATTATAGCAAAAAGGCTAAAACCTGCACCTCTTGGGTCAGACACACTTGAACTTAAATCCATTTCCATCACTTCTAGCTGTGAGACTTTTGGCAAGCACTAAATAAGACATTATCTGGGATTATTGGAAGAGGGATTCTTACCATGTGTACAGGTTAAGAGGGACTTTTTGTTTTCAATTGGGATTTGAGGACAACAGTGATAAATCACAATGTGATACACAGCTCTGAGTTGCAAAAACAGTGCACAGGAAACTTAATGTAAAAAGCACATTGCTTTAGTAATGGCAATTTTACACAGACAAGCCTTCTTCAGATGAGATCCAAAGTCCCTTCTAGCCAATAACCTCAATGTCTTCTTCAGTGACACAGTTTAGCTTTTGGGTTTTGGGACCACAAAGTCAGTCTCAAAGCAGAAGGAGGATATTTTTTCCAGTAAATGAGACAGTGTCAAAATCCAGGGCCTCCCCGACCCGTGTTACAGTCATTCACCAGGGCTGGGGCTGCCACAGAGACACCTCTTGGTAAATCCTGCTGAGTCATCAGGCCCTCCAGGGTGGTGCTCTGCAAGGTCAGGTGAACACCATTGGGTGCTGCCTCAGCCCACCCCCAAGGGCTCCACTTTGCTTGCCACCTGCCAGGGGAGTCCTTAGCTTGTCACAGTTCAACACCATTTCTGGTTCTGTGAGCCTGAGGACCTGCATTTCCAACAAGCTCTCAGGGGATGTACAGGGAAAGCAGATGAGGAAACCAGCAGGAGAATACAATATGTTCCCTGGATAAGGAAGGATAAAAGGACATGAGTTTCACTTTGAGTTTTTTAAAAATGGAAAAAGAAAGTAGTTTCATTAAATAAAATAATTGTTTCAGGTTGAATAAAAGCTAGGAAAAAACTGAATAATCATAGCCTGTCAGAAAAGGTATATGGAAGTTGATGACGATTTGCGAAGTGAGGTTTAAAAAAGGTTTCAAATGTGGTTTGTTGGTATCAGGCTCCATTCTAGAAAAAAGATAAAACTACAATCTTTAGGTATTGTGTCTTGATAAATAATTCTGTTTTGAGTCCCTTTCTTTTAGCACTGCTTAAATAGTTTTCCCAAATCTCACTGGGGAAGGATAAGATTTTATTAATTTTAGGAATGGGAACTCATTATATATTCAAATCATTCTAATAAAATGTTATTTACTGAACTTAGGTTTACTTTTGAGACTTAAAGGCTTTAATATATGAATAAAATATGTCTTGAACCACCTAAAAATATTAAAACACATGTTCTTAAAGCAAATTGTAAAACGTGTAAGTCTTCCAGTCTAAAGAAATTATGGCGTAACGATGTCTTCAATTGCTTGCATTTTAAATAGTAGGAAATTAAGGTTTTCAGGGTTGAGAGTCAAAGCTAAAAAGTTATGAGAACAATGGTTCAATGGTGGTCAATTAAAGAAGTTTTGAAGAATTAAAACATTTTGTTAAGGAAATCACTTGGTTTTAGGCTGAAAGTGTTTTTAAAATGGAAAAGTAAAAATGTGTAAAAGGTTTATGAGAGAAAAAATCTTTAATAAAAAAGCCCTTCTACATGGTCGAGCTGAATAAAATCAGATTCATTTTCTTACTTGGCCCCATAGTTGCTCTGACTATCATATCCTTGCTTCTTTTGAGCTTTGACCCTTGTCTTCCAAATTCTTAGTTTCCTTGTCTCTAAAAGGCTGGAGACTTTAAAACTTCAGATGATTGTAACCCAAGGTTAGGAGCAATTGGGATTATCACCCCATGATGACCAGACATATCTCAAACTAACTAGGAAAAGATTCTGCTCCTCTTTGGGCCCCCAAACCGCCACTCCTGTTCAACCTCTGCCCGTTGTCCCTAAAGATTGAGGAATAGAATTAAACACAGTAAAGCACAGTTCTCCCATATTTTATGTAGTGTTTGTATTTAGAGCAAAAGGCCTCTCGATTGCCCTCCATTAATCCGCCAGCATGGCTCCATGGCCCCTCTGAGCATGCTCCCTGTGGCTTCCTGAGGTCAGTGGGGAGTCCCACCTACTTGCATATTCCTACCTCACCTTGGATGCGGCTCTGACCAAAAGCCTACTGTCTTGGGCCCCAAATCTATCCTTACCAGTCACGCTTGATGTCATAATCACACAATTTAATTCAACATTACATAAACCACTAAATTGTGGGTGTAAAAAGAACAATAAAATGTAAGTTGCAAATCTCAATAAGAGTGAGTCACCAGAAACAAAAGCCTTTTGCGGTAGTGAGATAAGCTGGGGGGTCCACATACTCTGCATTCATACTTCTTCCCAAATGTCTTCCATTCTCACAGCAAGGGTGTGAGAGGGGTGATCATACACAACAACCACGTACAACTGAGGCAGCAGACTCATACTCAAAAAAGTCAGTCAACAACCATAACTGTGTATTTTTAAATAAAAATGAGTAATATTTCAAATACATCCTTTTTATTACTGGTTCCAGTTGGGTTACACAAAAGGAATTCTTTTTTTAAAAAAGATTTTTACTTATTTATGCATACAAGCTGGGGTATAGGCCAGAGGCGTGGGGGCGGTGAGAGGGTTCACCAGAAACAGAGTGAGGAGCAGAACAGGCAGATTGATGGAAACACCTAGCTAGGTCGAACTCTAGTCCCTACTGCCAACAGCTCCACAGCGCAGCAACTGCTGAGCCACCAGGGAGGCCCACAAAAGGAAATCTATTGTATCATTTTTAGCAGCACATTCCATTCCCATATATAGATGTATCATAATTTAGTAAGATTGTGGTTAATTTTTGCTCCGTTATATTATTTGCCAGTTTTTTTTTTTCTTTTTACAAATAATGCTACAATGAACACTTTCCATGCATATGGTTTTTGGTTGTTGAATAATTTCTGGGATAATATGAGAAGAGTAGGATTTCTGCTTCAAAGAATATAAATAAAAATCTTTCTGGATTTTTATAAGTATTACCTTTTTATTTCCCAAAAGAGTAGTAAATCTACTTCTTTATTATTAGTCTAGCAGACTATGTTTTGGTTACCTGTTACTATGTACCGAAAACCCCATAACTTGCCTTACAATGACCACTTTTTCAGTGTTTCCATCATCCCAGGGTTGACCAAGGCTCGGCAGAATAGTTTTGATGCTGGTCTTGATACCAGGCAGGATGGCTCCACGTTGGGTGCCAAAACTGATACCGGGCAAATAAGGGCTTCAAAATTGCCAAAGGCACTGTCCAAATTGCTTACCGGTCACTATCTTGGTTCTGCACCCACACACACAATTGCAAGACTACTCAGACCTAGGAACAATAACAATGGGATTTATTTAACAAACAAGGAAAAGCAAAGAATTACTGAAGTCAACATATGGCTGTTTACCTTACTTAAAGCAATGTCCAGTCCTTTAAATCCCAGGAAAGTAACAAAGGTGGTATCTTCCCGCCATTGCTGACGTGGAGCTCTTCTTCCAAACAATAGGCCACATTCCCAAAATGGCGTCTTTCTTCTTCTGCGGACGCACAACAATCAGACTGTAGGCCAAGTTTCAACTCACGAGGATGACACAGAACACAACTGGAGATGCTCCCGGAACTATCCAGCACAGCACCAGGCCAACAACACTGCAAACAGCAACCAGAGCAGCCAGACGGCCCAACAGACTGCACTCACACATTTTAGGAAGGCCCCTGCTTTGGGTCTCTGTCTTCTTCCTTCAGCTGCAGTAAAGACAAAACTGGGAGCAGTTTCCGTTGCTCGACTACTTGCAAAGCCTCCAAAGTCACTGGCCCCAAAATCACTGAAGATTCCAAAAACGTTCAATCCAAAACTCTATATCCTGGTGGCTCAAAACTTCTGGCATCTGATTTCCAAACTCTCAGTCTTGGTGGCTACATTTTCTGCCGCTTCTTTTCCTTCATCTTGGCGATTGCTTCCTCTATTCCTTCAGCATGATGACTGCTTTTTTCATTCCTTCAGCATAGCGACTGCCTCTTCCATTCCTACATCATGATGACTGCTTCATCTATTCCTTCAGCATGGCAACTGCTTCCTCTATTCCTCCATCATAGCGACTGAATTTTCCTTCTCCTTCAGTCCCTTTTATTTCTCATCAGAATCTCCACCCCAAACAGCAAATCTTAACATTTTTCCCCTGGGGGTATTCATTCTTATCAACAACTACCTCCAGGGGGCACCATCTTTACCAGACTTTGGACTCAGCCGGGTTACAGTCTCACTTGTGGTCTAGCTCAGCAGCAGTGAGAGAGCATCTGGGCACACCTAAGAATCTCCTATTAAATCACTAGGTTTTTGTAAATAAACTGCTAAAGTAGGCAGAGAATTCAGAAGTGTGAGAGGTAAGCTTGTTTTTAAGATAGAACATTTCAAACTACATCTTCTCCTCCACCCCGGTTATGTGTGAAGAATGAGGAATGAAAGAATCACAGTGTAAAAGTCAGAATATGGACGATCCCTCCCCCCTCCACCACCGCAATCCAAGATATGGATGGATTTCCAGGGCAATAAAGTGTCTGTTCACTTGAGTCTAAGAACCTCACTCCAGCTAGAAATGAAGTGATTCCAGCTTTCCCCTGAAGCAGTGGGAGTAGAAGCTTATGTGGAAGCTTTTGTTCTGAGTTCACTCAGATCCCCACATTTGGGTGTACAGTTAATAATTACTGCTTTCTTTTTAAACACTACTTCAGCAAATCTGGAGTGTCACCAATATAGGAGGCAGCTCTGAAACAGAGACCAAAATATATAAATAGCCCCTCTGAAAGCACAACAAAGCCTGGGCTGTGACCTCCATGGAGGAATTGATCTTTCAAATGAGCCTTAGTGCTCTGGAAATGTAATTCTATTTTATCACCCCGTCCACTCCCCACCCTCTGCACTGCCACCTCCACATTCCACACCTCCCCTTCATCAGCTTCCTCCCTCTTCTCACCTCCAAACAAAAGCACAGTCCCAAAAAGCTCAAATATAATTCACTGCCTAAGGCCTCCAGCAGCCGTGACTCTCCACTGAGATCTTCTGGAAGGAGTGCAGGACTTAACAGAGAGCTGCAGCATTAACCATACACTTAAGAAGTTGGCAGTGGCTTAAGAATGTAACTGGAAAGGTTCCAGTGACCAATTGATCATAAAACCATCTCTCCCCGCACAATGCTGACCTGAAATTCTACTCTGGTAGAAGCATCAAGAAGAAAAAGTGAAGACAAGTCACTGGCAGGGAAGAAAGCATTAAGATAGAGGAACAGGAGGAATCTTTTGAGGCGAGGCAACATGGGGCACCATCAGATGAGAAGGCAATCCCGTTCTCAACCTCATCCATTACTGCCTTGGTCACTGTCCTCCTGAAGGCCACCTAACAGGATGACCCAAAGTTAATAGTTCTTTTATAGTGGTTCCGACATCGCTGGCTGATGGAAACCTGACACCTGCCCATCCTACAGATATTCCCACTGCATGTGAAATTTATTATTCTCAAGCCTCCTTGGTGGTGCAAAAGGGGTTAAAGTTTCAGCGCTATCAAGCTATCTATTGCCAGCCACTGCAGCATGAGCTCCATCCCCAGCCAGGAAGCTTCCCACATGGTGCAGCAGACCTCTCCTGTTTTGCCCACTGCTCCCCTCAGTAGTGTATTTCAGTCAATCCAACTGTTTCGCTCCCCACTCTGTCTCTGGTGAATCCTCTCACCCCCACACCACCGGCTTACACCCCAGTTCTTCTATGCATAAATAAATATTTTAAAAGGAAAATTATTATACTCATGTTGCAGAGGAGAAGGCAAAAACAGAAGTTTAACAATTTGCCAAGTTAACAGCTAATAAACAGTGGGGTCAGAGCTAAGCCCATCCTGACCCACTAGCAAAGCCCACTCTCTCCCACTTTGCCAGGCAGCCTCTATTCAGGAGGCTTGTCATTGGGAGGCCAACCCAGGGGAGATGCTTAGTGTCCCCCCTCCTAGAAAGCCATGGTCCCCTCATTTGAGTCTGTGCTCCCAGGGGATAGCAGCAGACACCACAAGCAAGCCCACTGTCAAAGCTGAGTTCTTAAAGCAATATTCTAAAAGGAGTATTGCTTACCTTATTTTCCTGACTCTGTGCCCCAGATTCTCAATAGCCATCACCAGTCAGGACATCAATTTCAGTTATTCGCTATTACCGCAATCCTGAGCAGAGCCTTTAGCGGTGATAAAGCAAAGGTGGGCGGACATGACTGGATCTGCACTATAGGGGAGAAGTTGATACCATTTACTTATGGTTTGTTCTGTATACAGCTGGATATTACAGTGCACAGCAAACTGCATGATGGAATCTTTGATATTCTTTTTCATTTCTCCTCTCAGGAGAGCTGTGTGGAAACCCTTTTGGACCTGGACTCAGGGAATGACCTGCTCTTTTAGTTACCTCCCCAATTGTGTTGCCCTCTTCTGGGACACTGGTCCCCTTAACCCTGCCCATCTGCTGTACTATGTCTCCAGAGTCTTTGTCACCCTGGTGAAGCAGACAGCAACACTGCTTAGTCAGAGTAACTAACCAGTGGCTGAGGCCAAAGGCTGGCATAGGTGGTGCCTCACGGAGCGGGCTGCTGATGAGGATAGCCCCAGGAAAAATGCTAAAAAGGTATCCCAGTTTTGAGGGAAGACTGATTAGAAATAAAAGGGTCGGGAGAAGGAGCAGTGGGGACATTCAACCACCATGATTTAGAGTTTGGGGTTTGGCCGCCAGGAGCTTTGAGCCTCCAGGATGCAGATTTTCAGACTGGGCATTTTGGGAATCTTCAGTGACTTTGGGGCCAGTGATTTTGGCCCCCATCATGTCAGTCTTTGACAGGAAAAGTTTGAAGGCTTTGCAAGTAGCCAAGAGACAGGAAACTGCTCCCGGGTTTGTTACTGCTACTGAAGTAGGAAGTTCATAAGTTTGCTGCTTGGAAATGAAAATTGCTGAAGTTGCTAAGTTCACTGCTTGGATACTGCTGCTTGCTGGGGCAGAAAGCTGCTGGGAAAGTCTCTGCACTCTACTGCTTGTCCACAATAGTAGCTATGATTACCTTGACCCCCTTCCTAAACAATAAAGTTTATGATGGATGGGGTAGGTAAGTTTCCTTATACAAACTGTATAAAAACCTGCAATTCCGGTAATTTGGGGCTCAGATTTTTGGGAGTTATCCCACTGGGCCCGCTGGTGTGACAATTAAATCTCTCTCGCTCCACCTCTCTGAGTGCCACCTGATTTCTCTGGGAAAGTTGCCGCAACACTACAGCCAAGAAAAGAAGGCGAAGACTGGAGCTGGGCACCTTGCTAAAATGTGTGAATGCAGCCGTTTGTTGGGCCATTTGGCCGCTGTGGCTGCTGTTTTGAGTGTCACTGGCCTCGTGTTGTGCTGGGGTGTCACAGCAGTTCTGGGAGCACCTCCTGGCTGTAGCAGCAACAAAACTGGGAGCAGTTTCCTGTCACTTCTTAACCACCTCAGCATTTTTATGCACCTCTCAGGTTGAATGTGAACCCAAGGACCCCGCTCTCCAAATCCATCAACTCCAAAAACGGCATCACTATCACCCCATTCCAGATGAAAAAATAAGGATCCAGAAAATCGTAATTAACTGTTTAGGGAGCTGCAGCAGGTCAAATATAGAGTTAGGAAAGAGCAGTCTTTTCTCTCTCACTACAGAGCTGTTTTCCACAATGAACAGGAGCAATTTTGAGACTTAAGTAAATAACAGTATAAATAATCTTTCAGATTATGAGATGTGAAGGAAATTCTGGGGTTACAATTCACTTTAAGACAAATATAGGTATATATTTGATTTAATAATAATAACACCAATTATCAGTACTATTATTATTACATAATAATGTAACAGGGTGGTCCCCAAGAAAAGGGGAGGTTCAGGTTCCCTGTCCCACCCAAGGGAGGGTAGAGCGAGCAGAGAGAAGCTGGAGAGGAGACTGGAGAGGGAAGGGAGCAGAACGGAGAGCCCGAAGGAGACCTGGAGGAGGCACATGGAGCAGAGAGACACGTGAAGAAGCTGCACTTGCTTCTGATACTGGGCAAATGGGGCTTTAAAATTGCCAAAGGCACTGCCCAAATTGCTTACCGGTCACTATCTTGGTTCTGCACCCACACACACAATTGCAAGACGACTCAGACTTCGGGAACAATAACAATGGGATTTATTTAGCAAGGAAAAGCATATAAACAAGGAAAAGCAAAGAATTACTGAAGTCAACATATGGCCGTTTACCTTACTTAAAGCAATGTCCAGTCCTTTAAGTCCCAGGAAAGTAACAAAGGTGGTATCTTCCCACCATTGCTGACGTGGAGCTCTTCTTCCAAACAATAGGTCCCATTTCCAAAATGGAGTCTTTCTTCTTCTGCAGATACACAACAATCAGACTGTAGGCCAGGTTCCAACTCACGAGGATGACACAGAACACAACTGGACATGCTCCCCAAACTGCCATGGTGTCCCAGCACAGCACCAGGCCAACAACACTAAAAACAGCAACTACAGCAGCCAGGCGGCCCAACAGACTACACTCATGCATTTTAGGAAGGCACCCGCTTCCGGCCTCTGCCTTCTTCCTTCAGCTGCAGTAAAGAAAAAACTGGGAGCAGTTTCTGTCACTTGGCTACTTGCAAAGCCTCCAAAGTCACTGAAGATTCCAAAATGCTCAATCCAAAATTCTATATCCCGGCGGCTCAAAAACCTCTGGCGTCTGATTTCCAAACTCAATCTTAGCGGCTACATTTTCTGCCGCTGATTCCTCTATTCCTTCAGCGGGGCGACTGCTTTCTCTATTTCTTCAGTCCCTTTTATTTTTCATCAGAATCTCCACCCCAAACTACAAAGGTAGCATTTTCCCTGAGGCTATTCATTCTCATCAGCAAACCGCTCTAGGGTGCACCACGTTTTCTGGACTTTGGACTCAGCCTGCTTACACTTCTCGGTCCCAGACTGGTTGAACAGATGTGGGTGAGAGACCTATGGAGAGAGTAACAATGGCAGCTTTTATCTTGATTTTGATTTTGTTCTTTTTCTCCCACACTTGTCTGACTGTTTCTGACCCTTTTCTTTGGGTCCCCGCCAGAAGGTGCTTTAGACTTGTGGCAGACTTTCAGGCCTTGCTTTGGGCAATCCTGTTTGGGTGGACTTTTACCCAAGAGGAGATGTGTAACTTTGGGTGCTAGAGTTGGCAGCTATATTCTTTGTCTTTTCTGTATTGCACACTAATTGTATTAAAATTCCTTTCCATTAAAGGTCTTATATGTTTTGTCTTAATGCAGCGGATGGCAGAACCTATTTAGAGCAGGCAAGTTTGGGGGTTCTGGGGTGCCCCTCTCCCTGCCTTGTAACAATAACATGCTTCAATATTATTTTATCACCAGTGAGAGTAGCTAAGAGCATGGGCTCTGGAGACAAACTTAGGTTCTAATCCCAGTTCTCCCATCTATTAGCTGTATGATCGTGGACAAGTTACTTAAACTTTCTTGCTTCAATTTCTTTATTTTTGAAAGATAAATAAGAACAACAACAGTACTTAATCACAGCATTTTTATGAGAACTAAATGAGCCAGTTTCAGTAAAGTGACTGTGATGGAGGAGATATAACACAAAATAAGATTAGAATTAGACCCACACAAGAAAGTGGGGGTAGAAGAAATCAGCATAACCATTAGCACAATCCCTAAGTGCCAGCTCCTAAATTACAAAGCACAGGTAGGAGCTAGACTGCAGTCTAGGGGCAAAGATAGGGAGATTGAGCCCATTGTAGAATCTCAGGTCTCTTTTCTAATTCTAGTTAGCCAGTAAACAGCCAGCCATCCTCGAAGATGAGCCCCTCCCAACTGAAAGAAGGCTATATCAGTGCCATCCGGGCAAGAATTTGAGGCAGCCATTTTCTCTGCCCACTTGTGCCTATGCAGGTGCTTCCTTTACCAACTCCGTCACTCTGCAGGGCAGCGGCCTGCCTGTCTGCCCGTGACCTGCACCATGCAGGCCTCTCTTAGCAAACCTGCCCCCTCAGAGGGGCAGCTCTTCCTGTCCACTTGTGTCTGTACAAGTGCCCTTTACTTCCTTGTCCTAATAAACATGTTCTTTAAATATAACTGAGTCTTTGCCTCGTGGAGAAACTTGCTGTGTGCCGCTGAAGGGCGCTCTGGTGAAACCTTTCCCAGAGAGAACCCAAGGACCCTGCTCCGCTCTCAAACACGCGGCAAGTTTCTCCAGGAGGCAAAGACTCAGTTGTAAAGAGCAGATTTATTAGGAAAAGGGACAAAGAAGCGTAGGACACTTGCACAGTCACAAGCGGGCAGAAAGGGCTACCCTGCTGAGGGGCAGGTTTGCTAAGAGAGGCCTATGTGGTGCAGGTCACGGGCAGACAGGCAGGCCGCTGCCCTGCAGAGGGACAGAGTTGGTAAAGGAAAGCACCCGCATAGGCACAGGTGGGCAAAGAAATGGCTGCCCAGAGTGCTTGCACAGATGGCACTGATATAACCTTCTTTCAGTTGGGAGGGGCTCATCTTTGAAGATGGCTGTCTGTTTACTGGCTAACTAGAATTAGAAAAGATACCTGAGATTCTACAGTGGGCTCAATCTCCCTATCTTTGCTGCTAGACTGCAGTCTAGCTCCTACCTATGCTTTGAATTTAGGAGCTGGCATCTACGGGATTGTGTTAATGGTTATGTTGATTTCTTCTACCCCCCACTTTCTTGTGTGGGTCCTTATTTTTAAGTTATATCTCCTCCATCAACATCACCTGGGAGAGTGGCACATATAGTAACATGCCTATGTATGCTTGTGTTTGTTCTTATATATTATGTTGTTATATTAGGTTCACAGGTGGGGCCAAGTGGGATTTACAGGAGCTTTAATTCATACTGGAGTCAGTTCTGTTGAGGTGTTGGGTTCAGAGAGCAGGATCCTTGAGTTAACTAGGAAAAGTTCCCCTAGAGCTCCCCTTTCAGCAGCACTGTTGAGTTTCTCAGAGAAGGATTTCTCCTTGAAACAGAGGTGTTAGTTATATACAAAAGGGAGAGAGGAGGAAAGGACACTTGCACAGACACAAGTGGACAGAAAGAGCTGCCCAGAAAAGGGACAGGTTTGCTGAAAGGGAAGCCTGCGTGGTCATAGGCTGGCAGGCTCGGGAGGAGAGCTGCCTCTGCTGCTTTGCAAAGGGAAGAGGTCAGTGAAGAGATGCACCCACATGGTCGCAGGTGGGCAGGAGAGCTGCTGCCCTTCAGAGGGAGAAAGTTGGTGCTGAGGAGCACCTGCCTAGACACAGGTGGGCAGGAGGGCTGCTGCCCCTTCCAGTGCAAAAATTGCACTGATAGTCTTCTCTTTGGGAGGGGCTCATTCCTTTGTGGAGTTAACCTTTGTTAATCTAATTACTTCTAGGGGGTGACTAGGGTGATTTGGAAGGACTGCTCTCTACCATGGCCCGCCATCTCCATATCCCCTCCTCTGGTCTGCGCCTTGTGGTACTTTCTAGAGCGCTCTGATACTTGCTCTAAAAGTTGGTGCCTAAGGATTTTTAATTTCTATGGCTGGTTTAATGGCTATGTTAATCCCTTTTACCCCCACTGCCTAGTGTGAGCCAGATTCTGGTCTTAAGATGCCTCCTTTCCAAATTTTCTACTCTTAACTTCCATGAATGCCAGGACTCATGAATGTTGAGGCTCAATTTATTTACCCTGAATTCTCTTCCACAAAAACAAGGTAGAATCTCTAGCAATAAAGCCAGAGGGAAGATGTGGCATGTATTGTATTTCCTTTTCCCCAAAAGGAAATGTCTGGGAACAAGCTGCAGCATCTGGGACACAGCCCTTGTCCGGAAGGCAGAAAAAGCCCAAAGGTCAGCGGGGAAGCAGATGTGGGACCAGCAAGCAGAGCCTCTTGGCTGAGCCAGTTCGCTGCCACTCTCGCCCTTCCCTGATCTATTCACAGTACTGGGTCATCCAGGTTTGTGGCCAAGTCACAGTATCCTTTCCACAAAGGCACTGAAGCTGAAAATTAGGCATCGTGGAGGCAGCGGAGTGTCCAGTGCCACTGTTGGGGGGGAAAAAGGACGTCTGCAACAAACTCCACAGGAAGGTTTATGGACCCCCACCTCAAGCCAGAGAGATCCAAGACCCCTAGGGCTACGAATCCCAGAATTTCATCATCATCCAGAAGAGAGGATTACCGGAAACTGAGGGGTGGAGTTAAGCAGACATGTTGGCTATATAACGAGGGCTTTTGACCTTGGGGGTCTCTGGCTTTTCGCTGGGCTACAGCATGCCATTGGGGTTTCCAGCTCTTCAGATCTGGTAGGACGTATTTGGAGATTTATCTCTCTCCCTCACCTTCTCTTTTGTCCCCGAGTTATTCATTTTTTAATTTCCCTCCCTTTCCCTTATTAACCTTTTTGTGAGTGCCTGCAATTGTTCTTATTATAAGTCCTTTTTAAGCACACGGGTGAGAACCCACAGTCAGGCACCCCATTGTATATCAGGGTTGCCCTGTAACACCACCATCTGCACTTTGCAACAGCTGAGTCAGTGCCTGGCACTAACTCTGGGGCTGGGCTCCCGGCAGTTACTTCCAGGGCTGATTTGACCCCAGTATGCTCATGTTGTTCTTTGACCTTTTCCTCCCTGCTGGTGCTTAACTGACAGACAAGTCCTTTCTGTTGGCAATGCCTCCAGCGCTATCGCACATGTGGTTTTCCTAACGGTTGTGTGTGCTGCCCCCCTGAGGTTTCTAAGGGTCGTTTGTTGTGGAATTAAGGATAAAAAAATCACCGAACCACTGAGTTCCTTTCTTCAGAAGCCTGACTCCATTCAGTATACTAACTCAGGGCATGTGAAAAAAATAACTCAATAGTAGCACCACCGTGCAAACCCTTGTACCAGAAAGACAAAACTTTCATTCATCACAGACTAATGACATTATAGAACTAGATATATAGGGCTAATGTACAGAACTAAC
Organism: Scalopus aquaticus; assembly: GCA_004024925.1. NCBI lineage: Eukaryota > Metazoa > Chordata > Mammalia > Eulipotyphla > Talpidae > Scalopus > Scalopus aquaticus. Next base: position 68,591 of record PVIJ01002622.1, on the reverse strand, counting down.
TTCCACAGAGCGCCTTTGCCATTCAAACACTCTGTTCAAAGGAGTAATTTGAATACAAAGGATCAACTCTCCCCAGTCTCCTTTCCTAAGAATATTTTAGACAATCGTTTTGCTTAAAAATTTTTAAACAAGAAATCTATGTTCTTGTGGAATAGTTTTACTGTTTATACAGATTAATTTATAAGAGAAATTCCACTTCACATACAGGCTGAATTTATAAAATTTCACTCACTGAAACTGATTTATATACTACCTACTGTAAAATGTAATTGTTTAGTTGTTATTTTATTAACATTCTATCAACAGTAATGACAATGATATTTCAAAGTTATGACAGTGTTTAAACAAAATTTTCAAATACTCTGCTATAACTATATGGTTAAATTGCTAAGGAAAAAGTATAAAATATGGACACCCTCAATTCCATAGAATACCAAATCACTGGGAAAAATAAATATATTACTTATCTAATACCACTCATTTAAAATAAATAAACTGTTTTAGGAAAATAAAAATACTCTTCATACTTAACATACCAATGGGTATTTGAGGTAAAATAGAGTAATACTAGAATCAGAATTTTGTAAGTTGATGATCTTATTACATAAGATTTTCCCAAGTGTAATTATTATTAAAATAATGTTCCCATTGCTTTGTTAAAATAGCTTTATTCATTTGTGATAGCAATACATACCATAAAATTTACATACTGTAAAGTCAACTCATCTTAAGTGTACAGTTCACAAGTTTTAATAAATTGATAGAGCTGTGCAATCATCACCACAATCTAAATTTAGAACTCTTCTAATCATCCTGAAAAAAACTTCTATTTATAGTCACTCCCATTCCCACACTGCAGCCAACTATTAACCGTTTGGTTTCTGCATATTTGCCACATTTTAAATATTTCATATAAATGGCAAACCATTGTGTTCTTTTGTGTCAGCTTCTTTCACTGATAGTGCTTTTGAGATTCATCCATATTGAGTTATGTATCAACACTTCATTTCCTTGAATGATCAAACCACCCCCCATTGTGTGCCACCTTTTATTCATGCATTCATCTGGTGGTAGCCATTGGGTTATTTCCACTTTGGGGCTATTATTGTAACAGGGTGGTCCCCAGGAAAGGGGAAGGTTCCAGGTTTCCTGCCCCACCCAAGAGAGGGTGGAGCTGAGCAGGAAAGGGAGGAAGCTGGAGAGGAGACTGGAGAAGGAAGGAAAAGGATGGAGAGTCAGGAGACCTGGAGGAGGCACATGGAGCAGAGAGACACATGACCAAGTTGCACTTGCCCTTGGTTCTGGACTCGATGAAACAGATGTGGGTGAGAGACCCGTGGGGAGGTTAACAATGACAGCTTTTAAATTGATTTTGCTCTTTTCCTCTCGGACTTGTCTGTTTCTGACCCTTTTCTATGGGTCCCCGCCGGAAGGTGGTTTAGACTTGTGGCAAGCTTCCAGGCCTAGCTTTGAGCCAACCCTGTTTGGCTGGACATTTACCCACGAGGGGATGTAATTTTGGGTGCTTGATTTGGAGACATTATTCTTTTCCTTTTTTGCATTGCACACTAATTGTATTAAAGTTCCTTTCCATTAAAGGTCTTAGCTTATGCAATAGAGTATGTTTCATCTTGATGCAGTGGATGGCAGAACCTATTTAGAGCAGGCAGGTTTGGAGGTCCTGGGGTGCCCCTCTCCCTCCCTCGTAACATGAATGATGCTGCTATGGATATTCATTTACCACACATTTTCATTCCCCTGTTTAGCTACTTAGGAATGGTATTTTGGGATCATGAAACTTTTTAGAGAAAACACAAAACTGTTTTCCAAAATAGTTGTGGTGTAGTTTTTGAGTAGAAGGATTTGAGAGCAGAGCGCGGTCTTGGGTTCACCCTGGGAAAGGTTTCCCCAGAGCTCCCTTCGACGGCACATGACAAGTTTCTCCACAAAACAGAGACTCAGTTATAATTAAAGAACAGGTTTATTAGGAAATGAGTCAACGAAGCATAGGACACTTACACAGACGCAAGCGGGCAGAAAGAGCTGCCCCGCCAAGGGGCAGGTTTGCTAAGAGAAAGGACTGCATGGTGCAGGTCATGGGCAGACAGGCAGGCTGCTGCCCTGCAGAGAGACAGAGTTGGTCAAGGAAAGCACCTGCATAGGCACAGGTGGGCAGAGAAAAGGCTGCCCCGAGTTCCTGCCAGGATGGTACTGATAACCCTCTTTCACTTGGGAGGGGCTCATCCTGTAGGATGGCTGTCTGTTTACTGGCTAGTTAGAATTAGAAAAGAGACCAGAGATTATACAGTGGGCTCAATCTCCATATCCTTGGCCCTAGATACTGCTGTCTATCGCCAACCCAAGCTCTGCAACCCAGGAGCTGGGTGCCAATGGTTATGTTGATTACTTCTACCCCCACTTCCTTGTGTGGGTCTAGTTCTAATCTTATTTTGCTTTATGTCTCCTCCATCAGTTGCACTATTTTGCCTTCCCACCAGCAGTTTATGAAGATTTTTCCATTTCTTTGCCAAAACTTATTATTCTATTTCTTCGTGATTCCAGTCATTTCAGCGTGTGAAGCAGTAACTCGGTGTGGTTTTGATTTGTATTTCTCCTTTGTTTTCATCCATCATCAGCATTTAAAACTTTTTATTAATACTTTTTAAATTACTTTAAATTAACTTTGTGATAACACCGTCGCTTTAAATTTAACCATTCTCTGTTTCCTTGAAAAGGCAGTAACTAAAAAATGTATACAAATCCATAGAGCACTTGTAACCAAAAGGCCCACTGGATCAAAAAACTGAGAAACTCTCTTTTTTTTTAAGATTTATTTATTTATGCATACAAGAGCTGGGGTGTAGACCAGAGGTGTGGGGAGAAGGGGGAGTGAGAGGATTCACCAGAGACAGAGTGGGGAGCAGAACAGGCGGATCTACTGAAGTACACTGCTGAGGGGAGATCGAACTCTGCAGTGGCTGCTGATAACTTCTTGCACCACCAGGGAGGCCCAAACTGAGATCTTTTAGTTGAAAAATAAATAAGTGCTGGGGATGTAATGTATAGTGTGGTGACAATAATTAATAGTATTACATTGCTTACTTGACAGTCACTGAGAATAGATCTTAGAATTTTTCCAATCACAGGAGAACAATTTTATAATGATGCAGGGTTATAGATGTTAAAATTGTTACAGGGCAAGGAAAGGGGCACCCAGAACCCCCAAATCTGCCAGCTCTAAATAGGTTCTGCCATCCACCGCATCAAGACAAAACATATAAGACCTTTAGTGGAACTTTAATACAATTAATGTGTAATACAGAAAAGACAGGGAACATAGTTTTTATTATTTTTTTTGAGTTTTCTTTATTTATGTATACAAGTTGGGGTGTAGGCCAGAGGTGTGGTGGGGGTGGTGAGAGGACTCACCAGAAACAGTGGGGAGCAGAACAGGCAGATTGACTGAAGTACACTGCTGAGGGGAGCAGCTGGCAAGGCAGGAGAGGTCTGCTGCGCCATGTGGGAATCTCCCTGGCCAGGTATCAAACTCTGTGCTTTAATGGCTCTGGATAGCTTCATAGTGCTGTGCTTATCACGTTGCGCCACCAGGGAGGCCAGAGAACATGGTTTTTAAATCAAGTACCCAATGTTACCCATCACCTCGTGGGTAAAAGTCCACCCAATGGGATTGGCCCAAAGCAAGGCCCTAAAGCCTGCCACAAGTCTAAAGCATCGTCCAGTGGTGACCCATACAAAAGGGTCAGAAACAGTTAGACAAGTCTGGGGGGAAAAGAACAAAATCAAGATCAACGTTGCCATTGTTAACCTCCCCGAGAGTCTCTCACCCATATCTGTTTCAGTCAGTCCAGGCCAGTGCAACTTCTTTATATGTCTCTCTGCTCCTTGTGCCTCTTCCGACTCTCCATCCTGCTTCCTTCCTTCTCCAGTCTCCTCTCTCTAGCTCCTTCTCTCTTCTCTAGCTTCTCATCTCTCCTGCTCAGTGCCACCCTCCCTTGGGTGGGGCAGGGAACCTGGAACCTCCCCTTTTCCTGGGGACCACCCTGTTACAAAATCATTTCACAAATATCAAATCATTATGTTGTGTAAGTGACATAAATGCATTTTTAGATGTCAATGATACCTAAATTTTTAAAAATTAAGGAAAATTAAGTCATGACATGACAAGAAATGAGGAACAGTGGACCCTATGGAGACTGGAATTAGAAAGTTATATAAGAGTTCCTATCCTGATTTCTCATAGGGCCCTGCAATCTCTTGCTTTTCTTAATGGTTCTTTCTGTCTGTCTCTGCATACTAACTCATCCGTGTGAAGAACTCCAGCATGCACGTGGTATTGGTTTTTATCATTAAAAAAAACACTTTCATGGACCTCCCTGGTGGAGCAGCAGGTTAAGTGCTGCACTGTGGAGCTGTCAGCAGCGGTGTTGAGAGTTCGACGCCAGGCCGGGGAGATTCCCACATGGTGCGGCAGACCTTTCCTGCCTAGTCCGCTGCTCCCCTCAGCAGTGTATTTCCATTGATCTGCCTGTTCTGCTCCCCACTCTGTCTCTGGGGAACCCTCTCACTGCCCCCACGCCTCTGGTCTGTACCCCAGCTTGTACGCAAAAATAAATAAATCTTTAAAAAAAAACTCATAAAAATTTTTAGTTCAGATATCATGTCAGTTAGGAGTAGGTCTGGCTGCAGTATGAAAGCCATCTCTCTCTCTCAGTCAAGAAACCCAGAGGCACGATATGTTGTGATGTCAGCTCCAGGCTCCTTTGCGCACTGCTCCAGCACATGTGGTTTCCATTCCCTGATTCCCTTGTGCTCCAGGAGGCCGCCCAACCCTAGCTGTTAAGTCCACCTCAGCCAGCGGAGAGGAGGAAAGGGAGAAAAGGATATCCTACTTCTAAGAGGGTATGTATATACTTATATGAGGGTGAGCATGTGATGTGACATTGTAGGGTAAATGAGAATTATCAGGATTTTCTGCCCTCCCCTCAATGATGGACCTCCGCAGGCCTACACGCAAGCCTGATGGCGGGCACCTGGAGTAGGGAGTAGGCATGCGTGAGTGGGCACACCTGGGCCAGAGACTGGACTTATAAGCAGAGGAAGAGCAGAAGCAGCAGCAGAGTAGACCAGAGTGTGGAGCAGAGGCCACGAGACACCACCTGAGAGCCCGAGGGAATGAAGATTCGCCCCATTGCCTGCCCTGTACCTGGTTGCCTCTCTAGAAGAGACCATTAAAAAAGCCTAAAAAGGGCCTCCCTGGTGGCACAGCGGTTAAGCGCTGCGCTGTGGAGCTGTCAGCAGCGGTGACGCGAGTTCGACGCCCGGCCGGGGAGAATCCCACATGGCGTGGCGGACCTCTCCTGCCCCGCCCGCTGCCCCCCTCAGCAGTGTGTTTCTGATCTGCCTGTGCTGCTCCCCACTCTGTTTCTGGTGAACCCTCTCGCCGCCCCACGCCTCTGGCCTGTACCCCAGCTTGTATGTATAAAAATAAAAAATAAATCTTTAAAAAAAAAAAAAAGCCTAAAAAGCCACTAAGGGCTCCAGAACTCACTCCCTTTTGACCCGTCTGCCCGTTTCATAATGAACCTGCTCCCGGTGGTCATCTTGCCTCTACAAACATCTAAACTGAACAGTTTGTGAGAGTTAAAGAAGATGGCATTAATAATAACACCAGTACTCAGACATAAACGAGGACTTTCTCAGGGCTTATGGTTATCCCATGTCATATTGTCCACTGGTGAGCTTGGTCACCTGTCTGCAGGAGGGGCTGGACTAAAGCTACGTGTCCAGCTATAACGGGGGAAAGAGGAAGATGGATATCCAATTGCTCCTTCTGCCACATGGAACACATCTCCCAGTGGACTGGTGTCCTCTCAGTCAGACTTCTGGTCCAATTAGCTGTGAACAGGAAGAGGACATGGGGGCAGGACATTTGGACTGTAAGTTCCACTTTCAGAAAACCTCTAAAGGAGCAGAGACTGAGAAAGGAATGTGGGCAGAACAGGCAGGCTGACTTGTCTCGAGCACAGGCAATTTCAATTCGTTGCAGAGGGTGCTAACTGACCAGGTGGAAAGTCACCATTGTTTTTTGATTTTTGTTTTTGCTTGGGGGACGATGGGGTAGGAAATGGTGTGAGTGGAACTTTGCTAAAACAAAGTTTTAAGAAGGTGAAGAACTAGAAGTCCCCATAAGCACTCCCACATTAGGCCAGTACAGACTGGATTTGACTTTGATAGAATCTGAGAAGGGGACAGACTATGAAAGCTAGGCAGGCATTTGCAGCAACAAGATGGGGTAGGTCACCGTGCAATGGCAAGAGAGGAATAAGGAAATCTGTAAAAGGTAGAATTACGTATTAAAATCCCTTGACAGTTTCGCCCACGTAGTATAGTGACATTTAATACAGCTGTGACTACTGTGTATATCACCCCATAAAAATGTAGGGTCATAATGACACTCGCATTCTTTAAAAAATTCATTATACCATGTTTCAGAAAGCAATTAACGTTTATAATATATTGTATAAAATACTTTTATTCAAACTAGTAAGACTAAAGTAGTTTTATGTTCATTTGAAAGGTAAGTTTAGGTATCTGGAAGATTTCTATAAAACACCTTACTTCCCAAATAATAATTAAGTCTTCACCATATCAGAAACATGCATGTTTGCAAGTGCATACATATTATATAGTTCAGCCCTGAGAGTGAGCCCATTATGCTCACTCTGCTGACCCTCAGGTAAGGAATTTTACAGCATTCTAACCCCTCAGCTAAATGCTTCTTACAAGGCATTCCAAAGAGGCAAGAGTCTTATTTACCACATGATGCAAGACACTCAACCTCAGTCCTAGGTAATCACATCTATTGAAAGGTGTGAATTTCCAAGTGAGAGTCGAGAGTTTACATGACAATTTTGAAAGACCAATTTCCATAATAGTTCAGTCCATGCAGGGAAAATGTGGAGTAACAGAGAAGAGCATAAAGAAATCTGGTCAAAAAAAAAAATCTTTTTTGCTTACATAGAATAATAACCAGTTCTTTCCAGTATTATGCTCTAAATGTACAGATATACATATGCAGAAACTGAAGAAGTGGTTTCTTTGGTAATTCTGAACACTGAGAAAACAACACTGGGATGGTTGAAAGTAAAATGTACACAAAGAAACTTCTAGAAATGTGAGCCTCTGCATCTGACTGCTGAAGCATTCCTTCATGTCTAATGGGGATTTTTTTTCAGCATCCTCACAGATTATTTTTGACTTAGCCAAGCAGGGAGTCTATTTTAAAGCTCCCAATTTGAAAATCATGGAAGCTTTATAAAGTCCTCCACCTGCATCTCTCTTTGATAATACAAGTCTCTTTTATTCTCTAAAGGATGAAAACCTCTAGCTTATAAAAACTTTGTTAAGCTGTCACTATCAATAGGGGAAAAAAAAAATAATGGTTGACAAAGAAGAAACAAATTGCATCTTCGAATAAGTATTCTTGAAGCTCTTGTTAAAAGCTATAACCTCTGATGTTAACCAAATTTAACCCATTCTGACCCTTATGGTGGCCCTTAACCTTTTCTTCTGTTTCCTGTGGCTGCCAGAGAAAACTGGCCTAGGCCTTGGAAAAGTGTTCTCTGTAGTACACAAAGGCCCAGTCCTCCTGCTACCCTGTCAGGAGGCCCCAAATCGACCGCGGGGTCAGCACCTGTGCAGAGAAGCAGGTGACAGTGGACTGCCTGCATCCTTCTAGAACGAATTAGAAGAGTGTCTATCCTTCAGCTATCACACTGCAGTTTCACGCATTCAAGCCACTGAAGTTCAGGGTTTTGTCTTTTTTTTTTCTTCTTTTTTTGTGAATGCAGACTTTCAACAAATTAATCTATTGCTGTTCAACTGACTGTAAAATTGGTAGATTTACTGTTGCAAAAAAAAAAAAAGAATGAAGAAAAACTGAGAGCTTTCACTTCTACTTTGGTAAGGTCATGGATGTGCCTCAGGCTGCCAACAAAACAGCCTTTAAAATCTTTGCAGCAGGGGAAAGCAGCAAAACAATGACTGAAATGTACAGTGGAAAGTGTTCCCTATACAGTAAACATGTAAAATTCCACATTCGGGGAATTTCCAAAACGGAGTCACTTGTTTTTCATTCCATTTCCTCCAAAGATTGGAAACAGTGAGAGTACAGATTTATTTTTTCCCTAACATTATATTTGCTGTGGCCCTGACTCCTTAAATAGCCTTGAACTAGAAGACCTCATGTGGGTGTTTAAAAACATGACTGGGTTTTATTTAAAATGTAAAATGCTGATTAGTTACTTGGTCCCGTTTTGCTTTGTGTACACACTAAGAAATGTTGTATGTTTTCAGGGTGTCCTGTACTTTTATTTCTGCATGACATTCTATGACCAGTCAATTGTAGAAATTATTTTTATTAAGTGTTTGAAAATGGCAAAATGTAACTGAAACACCTTTGGAATAGAAACACCTAGCTATGCTGTTTTTCCAAAAGAGGCTTTTGAACCTATTTTCTCCTTCATTCAGTTGCACAAGAGACTTTTCACAGGAGATAAATGAACCTACCATACATAAACTATTAAGTAGACATGAAATTTCTTAAAAATCCATTGCAATATGTCATTCATTTTAGACATTTATTTTGCTCATTTACAACCACCATGTTTTGATAATGTACCATTTTTTGATAAGAGAAATAATTAATCTGGAATCTAATGTTACCAAAAGTCCTACACATGATAAACCTATTCTGAATCTAGTAATAGTTTGAGTACATAAAGGTTTTGACAAGTGGTTACTAGATATCCTCCTGCCCTTGTGCAGAACTATGTAACTAGCCATGTGATGGATTTAGGTAACTTAATGGAAAAGATTCCCTAAGTCCTTTAAAACACGGATGTGAGTTACTGATGGAGGGGTAATCTTGTCTGGAGTAAATTTCCTTATTTTTAAGCTTATGGATGTTTACATAATTGGACTGGATTAATCATATCTGCCCAGGAAGAAATGGTAGAGAAGCTTCCTGTTTTAATATGCTGTAATAGCATAGCATGGGACTGAGTGTATCTTCAGGTTTTTGGTGCGATACCTAACACTCTGTCAAAACCCCTTACATACCTTGCTTTTTATGTCCCTTCTGACAAGTTTATAAATTTATTTGAATATACAATTTTGTCATACCTACATAACTTGAAAATAAAGACAGGATTTTGATTCATAGCTTCTTGGAGTAATGGTTGCAATCATTGGGGAATCACAAAGACACAGTCTAGTCTTGTAAACTTTTTAAAGAAATCTATAGACTAATTCTGGAATAGATAGTGTGGAATAGATATAATGAACTTCTATGACCTTTGATTAGGCAACTCTGTCTTACAAGCCTCCCTGCTTCTGGAGATTCCCTCCACACTAGTGGTAAGAGAGGGAATTTTGAAAGCTAACAGGCAGGGAGAGGGGCTGAGTATTTCCTTTAATCCCTCATTAGAACAAAACACCAACAAATGCACAGTGTGAGAAAATGAAATGTGCAGGGACCAGCCCTCAAAATCACTCTGTGGTCAAAAATGAAGTCACCAGGATTTGAGACTTACTGAGTTACGCTTTTATATTTGCTTGTTGTTGTTGTAAATTATAGGTAGAAACAATAAAAATTGAGAAAACTCCGGACACTCCTTAAGTCTTTTATGCACACATTGAGTCAGTTTGCCAACAAATGTAAGTAGAGGTCATGAATGCAGGAAGGGATCCTGGAAGAGTCAGTTACCACTTGTAGAGTAAATAAAGATTGCTCAGGCTTTTGCCCTGCTGGCCTCTGCGGCTATCACCTGTGGCCTTGAATGCAGAAGGCACTTGGGAGCATGGGCTTGGGTATGCATATCTGATGGCAGGCACCTGGAGTAATAGTGTGGGCATGTGTAAGTGGGGACACATCTGAGCCTGGAGGCTGGGCATATAAGGGTCCTGTCACAGAGAACCATGTGGCAGGGTGCAGTGGAGAGATCACAAGAGAATTCCAGAGAGCCCAGAGAGAGTATCAGTCTCCTGGCCACCAATGATGACACCACTGCCACCACCACTACAAATCATATAGGGAGATCATTAAAAGCCTGAAAAAGCCAGTGAGGGCTTCAGGACTCTCCTTTAGCAGTCTGCCTGAATCATAGAGAGCTTGCCCCCGGCCTTGCTGGCACTACATCACTTCACTATTAGAACAACCACTCAGAGTCGGATATGTTAGATACTGTGGGTATGAAACCTTGCTCTCAGAGTTAAGTCTAAGCTAGTTTCCTCATTGTAGGGTAGGCGGAAGAGTTATCAGGGTTTTCCATCTACCCCCTTGGTGATGGGCCTCTGTAGGTCTATGCATGTGCCTGACGGCAGGCACCTGAAGAAGGGTGCAGCGTGGCATGCGTAGCTTGTGCGAAGCAGAGACACAGAGCACGAGGAAGAAGAGTGTAGCAGCAGCAGCAGTGAGAAAGTAGCACGACAGAAGCAGCAGGAAGCAGGGCGGCAGCAGCAGAGAGAAAGTGAAGATTGGCTGGAAGCTAGGAGGCCACCTAGCCTCTTGGCGCCCCACCCCCACTGCCTTGTACCTAGCTGCCTCTCAGGAAAGATGGAATAAAAAGCCACCAAAGGCTCCAGGACTCCTTCTTGCCCATCTGCATGAATCATGGGACCCTGCATTGGTGCCAGGCTGGCATTACACTCATCTGTAACAAAATACTGTAATAAGACCTCATTCTAGGAGTTATGCAATAAGGATAAATAAAGCCCTGGATTGGAAGTATCCAACAAATGTAATTTCCTCTCATGATAAATTATTCTCTAATTAGGTGGCTTCAAAGTCACGACTGTAGTCCAATGACCACGACTAACAGTGCAATGAAAGGCACAGCAGCCTGGCAGCCTAGGGGTTGATCCAACAGAACCGCAGGCGATAAGCCAAGAGCTCCCATCTCGCGCGTCTAGAACTGCCCCACAGAGACCAGGGAAGCACCACGGGCCTGGGCTCCCCTTCGCAAAATCGAAGATCTGCCTGGAGCTCTCCCAGCTCCATTTCCTGCCTCTTAGCAGCCTCCTGGTCCCCACACTCGGAAGCTCAAGAGGTGAGAGCACCAGGTCGGACCAGCTAGCGGCTTTAACCTGGAAACCCTTTTACTCCCTGAGTCTGTCTGCTCACCTGCAAATCGGAGGCAGTGCTCCTTAACTCACAAGAATGGAGACATCTATGAAATATATATTTTTTAAAGAATTATTTATTTATGCAGGCCAGAGGCATGGGGTGGCAAGAGGGTTCACCAGAGACAGAGTGGGGAGCAGAACAGGCAGATCAACGGAAATACACTGCTGAGGGGAGCAGCAGGAGAGGCAGGAGAGGCCTGCCACGCCCTGTGGGAAGCTCCCTGGCCGGGCGTAGAACTCGCGACGATGCTGCTGACAGCGCCACCAAGGTGGCCCCATCCATGAAATAGTTTATTAAGTATTAAAGTAGTGTATTACATTAGAAACACATCTGTTAAAGTTCTCTACAAGCCCTAGTGGGACGTGTAGCGATACAGAGGTTGGCGTGATTGCAATGCAACTAGAGGGTTGCTTCTAGTTACAGCCGCAGAAATGGTCCGTTAGTCTCACCTCTGCCTGGAAGGGGTCAGGCGAGTAACAACCTCTGGCAGGAACTTGCCCTGCCCTCAGCATTTTTTGTCGGGGAAACTTATTCCGCCAACCGGAAAAGCGCTCCTCTCCAAGACACTTTTCCTTTAACAGTCAGCCAGAGCCCCGCCCACTACGGAAAGGGAAACGGGTCTCATCACGGAGGCCGTCTACAGGAGCCTTCCGCCACACTCTCACCAATCGCCAGCCCCGGCACAGGTAGAGAAAAGGCGAGGGGCCGCCGAGCGGGTAGGGGCCCAGCAGCAGGTGGTGTTGGGGACGCGCCTGCGGAGAAAGCGGCACTGCGCTACGCCGTGTTCCTAGGTGTCGCCCATCCCGCCGGGAGGAGCGCGAAGGCCGCACACCTTGCCGTAGGGTCGGGGATTCAGCCGGACTGTAAAACCGACTTCAGGGTCAGAGCCGCGGGACCCAGTTCCAGCGCTGGTCTTTCAGTCCCCTGAAAGTCCCTTCTCGCTTTCCGGGTGCACGCACGCACGCACCCACTGGACGTCCTTACGCCGCATGTCTGCCCAAGAGGCGCTCGCAAGGCCTTTTTCGGAGTGGGCGTGGCCGCTTTCTGGTTCACGAGACCCGCTTTGCTGCGCTCAGAAGCGCTCGCGGCTGGGTAGTACCCGGGCTTGGCTCCCTTCCTCTGCCAGGGATGGCTAGTGGGGGAGGATCGTTAAGTGATAGTGGGATTTTTTTTCCCACTTAGCTTAAGTAAGCTTATGGCATAAGACATCTGAAAGAAGTACATTTAAGTTTTCTTACTGAAAAGCCGCAGTGTCAAGTTATGAAAGGCCTGAGGCTAAGAAAGTATTGAATGGAGGGAAGTCTGGAAGATAAGCCACTACTGGCTATTGTGCCAATTAAGGATGTCAGATTTGTTCCCTGCTTCGTAGAATTTATGGTCTGGTGAAGAAAAACAGTAATTTTTTTAAAGATAATTGACAAAGTTATAGTTGTAATAAGTGCCGTAAGGAGAAATATTGTGAAGACATTTAGTGTTGAGCTCAACAAACGTAAGGGTGGGGGGAGGGGTAATGGGAGATTTGACTTAATTTGGGAGAAAGTTTTGTCCAGAGAAAGATAGCTCTAAGCAACCATCAGACGGTTCCTAAATCACAGGAATGTTTCAAAATATGATTTTAAAAAAGTGTTTCAAGAATCTGAAAGACCAGTGTGTTTTAGGGTGTAGAATGAGATTACAGAGGTAGAAAGGGCCTTTTGGTGTCATGAAAGATGCTGGTGTTTAGTCTTGGGGTAGTTTTAAGGTGAGGCAGGTATTGGGTATGGTGACAGCAGTGCAGGGGAGCACTGATGGGAAGTTCAAGTGTGGTGAAAGTCTGGGTGATGTATTAATCCAGGATAGCAGCAATAGATGCTTTCTTATAGGACAGGACTCCCTCGTAACCACATATTTAAATTATGTTCCAGGACATTTCTTTATAAATATATTATCAGTACCTCCTGAAGAGGTACAGCAAGGAGATAATACAAAATAATGAATCATAAGGAGAATGCTGCTGGCTTTTGGAGCAGTGATCATTTGATTACATTTTTGGTACAAGAATATTCATAGCAGCTTTATTCATAATAGCTAAAAACTGGGAACAGTCTAAGTGTTCAACAGGAAACTGGGTTTCAGACTTGCAATATATTCATATACTGGGACACATCTCAGAATAAAAAGGAACAAACTGGTAAGTGTAACAGCGTGGATGAATCTCAAGAACATGCTTCGATGCCTTGGAACAAAGAGTACTATTTGATTCCATTTATGTGAAATTTTAGAACCGACTATAATGGAAAAAAATCACAGTTGTTGCCTTAAGATGGAGAGTGACTTGAAAAAGATGTGAGGGAAATTTCTAGGATTGGGGGTGATGGGTATTATATTCTACATGTTGAGTTTTGGTTACAGAGGTTTTGTATTTAGCAAAACGGATCAAATGATACGCTTAAGAGGTGTATATTTAATTCTAAATTTTTCCTCAAAGGAAAATAGAATTATAAGAAAATATTGAACTTCAGTTAATGATAAGTGTAAGCTGAAGTTTTTAGGTATGAAGTATACCAATGTCTTCTGCTTACTTTGAAATAAAAAAAAAGTTTCAAAACATAAAATGAATGGAAAGGGAAATAAAAAGATGGAAAGATAAAGCAAGGAATAGAATCTAAATGAATGGGTTTTGGAGTGTTGTACTCTCTTTGAACTGTATGTTTAAGCTTTTTCATAATTTTTGTAATTAAAGTTGGAAATAGTCCTCCAAGTCTAGACAACTGGACTAAATAATATGAAGAAAATATAAAGAACACAACCCAAGTATCACTTGAAATACATAGCATGCTGACTCAAAGTGACAGCAGAGGGTTTTCCTCCTTTTTCAGTTTGGAAGTAAAATTTGGATGTCTCTTTGGCTTCCCATGGCCACATGAATACCTTATTTCCTCGTCAGCTTTGTAACCTGATGGTTTTTCCATTTGTCCTTCCCTGAATCATTGACAGGAAGTGATAAAACTGCTAATTTTCAAATTACTTTTATTTGTCTTTGTTTACTAGCTGGCATTCTCTAAAGAAGAATTTTTCTTCATCATCTGGTGATGATTACAGTTCTTCCTTAAAAGGTAGGATACTTCTCTTTATCAGTTTTCAGAGTTAGGATTTCAGAGTAATAGTCATATTAGTGTGGTAAATGATCTTTTTTTTTTTTGTAGATTTTTGTATATTCAGTGTGTTAGGATAAATTTCAGTCATTATTTCTTAATATTTAAACTCACACATTTGGTTAAATGGGAGTCTCTTCATGCTACCAAACTGTAAATGAAATGTGAACAAACAAAAATACTACTCGGGAAATCTGAAAACTGGATATTTGATGATATAAAGGAATATTTATTAGTTAGCATAATGGTTATGTAACTTATGGTCAGAGTCCTTACCCTCACAAATGGCATACTGGAGTATTTACTGATGAGATAGAAATTACTTGGAAATAGTTCATGCATGTCTGGGGGGAACTAGGTGAGTGGTAGAGATGTAACAAGTTTGGCCATGTACTGTTAATTAGGAGGCTGAGTGATTGGCTTTATTATACTAGTCTTTTCTATACGTTTGAATTTTTTCCTAATAAATAATTTTTAAGTTATGTTGATATTCGTGCTTGAAATTTAATATCATAGGATTTTCTTGACTTAATATTGATATTTCAATCTACAAAGACATTTGTAGAGACATATACCTTCAACTTATGCATGCCCATACCATACGCCAGGTGTCCACCATCAGGCATGTGTGCCCTGATCCCATGCTCCCCAGCGATCCTGCATTCAAGACTGCAGGTGATAGTCACAGAGGCCAGCGGCGCAAAAGGCTGACCATGTCATTTACCCTACACTCACTAAAGTTGGTGGACATTTGAAATGCCAGCTGGAAGTGTGAGGAGTGCAGCTGACCAACCTTTGTGTGTACTGGAGGGGAGTGAAGCATCGGAAGACCGAGAGGTTAGATGCCAGCACACTCGACCATCCTGCGGTTTCCTTTGGCTCATACGGCCAGCTGCTCACCGTGTACTTGTTGAGCCAGGCTCTCGTGTTAGGAACACAGCAATGAACAAAATGGACAAATTACATTTTCTTATGAAGTTTACATTCTAGTGAGAAAAGATTATGAACATGTGTAAATAAACATATATGTCAGGCAGTGAAATTTTTCAGGAGGCAAGGTAGTGGGTCTGAAAGTACTGGGGAGTGCTGTTTCATATAGAGTGGACAGAGAAGGCCTGAGTCATTACATCTGAGCAGAGACCTAGCACAGATGAGCCATACAACTCTAAGGGGTGGGCACTTCTTCATTTAGGCACCCAAAGGAATTATGTATGTTCAGTGTTTACAGGGTGAGCTGGAGGGAAAGGGAATAGACACTGTGGGCAGAGGCTGGGCCCGGGAGGGCACTGTAGGCCTTTATGTGGCTTTTATTTGGCTTTTCCTCTGAGTGAGATGGAAGCCAGGGGACAGTTGTGAACAAAGAACAGGTGTGATCTGACTTAAACATTTAGAAGTGCCATTCTGAGCACATGTGGGTAATAAATTATTGGAGGGCAGGTGAGCAGAAGCAGGGAGGCCAGTCAGGAGGCTACTACTATAATCCAGGTGAGAGAAGATGACATTTTAGAGGTTGAATGACAGGATTTGCTGATGAATTGCTGAGAGAAAAGGAAGAGTTGAGGATAACTTGGTGTTTGCTATCGTTGACCTGAGCAACCAGAAGGTTGTATTGTCATACAAGACAGGGAAGACTGAGGCAGAAGCAGGTGTAGGGCGGAAGATACAGAATTCAGTTTGGGACATGCTGACTGACACTGAAGTGACAATTACCTGAGGGGAGATGGCAGGTAGGCAGTTACTAACACTGCAAGTTTGGGATTCAGGTGAGAGTTTGGGGCCAGAGCAGTAAGTTTGGTTTTGATCAAACTAGGCAAGGAGGGAAGTGAAAATATACACATCCCTCACATTTTATTCTGTAACTGTGCCTCCCCTCACTTGTTAACCAGGGGCATGAGGAGTGGCAATGGGTAGTGTCAGGGGGTTATGCCGCCCAAGGGGATCAAAGCTGGGGACTAACGGGGGTTTGCGTTTTCACCTCAGGTCATTCTCATGCAGATGACTTAGGGGCCATTCTTTGAGAAGAACCTCAAGGGAAGAGAGGAAGGCATTTCCTCCCTTCCTCTTTCTTTGACAAGGCTTAAGTCTTTGAGTTCTTGAATCTCCGGTAATTCTCTGCAAACCCTAGCTTCCATAAATGGGTCTTCTCATCACTCCTTCAGATTGCTCTCCTAAGGTTTATCTAGTGTGTAAATTTTCACATGTGGATCCAGAATACTCACAGATGACATTGTTCCCACAACCTCTCATGCCTCTTGCATGGACCACAAAGTCAAGCCACAGGAATAAATGATTGAATGTTAATGAACTTTCTCCCTACTTTTTAGGATGGCTGCTCTTTTTCTAAAGAGGTTAGCACTACAAACCATAAAGACTGAGAGTAATTTCACTGGAAGATGTTTTGGGAAATACCTGGTGCAAGAGATAGCACCAGGGCACTTCACCCTTGTTGCTCCTGCCCCGAGGCTATGTTGCCTAATTCATGCAAAAGCTTTCAGTACTGTGGAAGGTACTGAGGATGACAGGACAAAGAAGAAAAAGAATGACACAGCTTTTAGTAACATTGGAAGAAAAATTCATGAACGAATTATTCGTGTACTTGATGAGAAGGGCAATGATTTGGGAAACATGCACCGAGCAGAAGTGATTCGACTCTTGAACGAGCGCGACCTGAGGCTGGTGAAGAGAAACGCCGCAGCAGAGCCTCCGGAGTACCAGCTCCTGACAGGGGCTCAGATTCATGAAGAACGCCTGAGACTTAGAGAGCTGGAAAAGGCTAAATCTAAAACTGGTAGGTGTTTTGCTCTTTGCTCCCTGACTCCTAAGGACTCCAAGTCAACAGTTTAAACTCTGGCTTTTGCCAAAGTGTCTGTGACAGCAGGGAAAATTCATGGTTTGACTACCATTTCCATTTTTTTTCCATCCATCATTTGTTTTCATTCCTTTTTCTCCCCCCCCCCCTTCATTTTCCCTACTACCCTATGTCCATTGTTTCTTCCTCTAAATCCATATAAAAGGAAGGAAAAAACAAACCACCATCAGAATGACAGGGACTCTTTTTCCCTTTGTCCTTAGCTTCATCTCCTAATGCTGGGGGCAGATGGAGTCATCACTGGGGCTAATGAGACACTTGGAAGAGATGGATTCAAGTCCTGGGCCACTCACCTATCCTCCCCCTCCTCCTCACCCCCATCTCTAGGGTGAAGGCATTTGGTTAATTATATAGCAGTACTTTCTACATTTTGAAGTGATTCATAGACCGTCTCCCATGCCAGATAAACAGGAGACCATTGTTGGTTCAATAATGGAGCATTCATGTTGACCAGTTACCTTACACAGCACTTGTCATTTAAGCCTTACAGAAGCGTTGGATTGAATATTAAGCAAGGGTGTTGTTTTTCATGACTGCTACTAGTGCTAATCATTATGAAAGATTGTTTTTTGGAAACGCACTGACACAAGGGTCAGTGGGCTGGTCCCAGTGTTCCGCTGGGAAAGGTTGTGTCTTGAGAAAATCCCACACTGGCTCAGTTCTGTAGTGCACATTTAACAAGGATGTTGACTGTAAAACACAAAATATTCAGACCAACTAAGGATACCAAACTGCACCACGGGGGTAAGATGTTGAGCAGAGTGAAGCAGCTTGGAAGAGACATGTTGCTGTGTTCAGAACCAGATAAAGGGCTAATTTGTCATAAGGGTTCCTTTACTGTAATAGAGAACTGGGACCAACTGGCAGGAGTTCTAAAGAAGCAAGAAGGTGTTAATAAAGAACTGTTTTTTTAGAAAAATTACTTTTGGAAAGTAAAACACATACAGAAAAAATACTGTAGGTATCTTACCCACTGTCCCAAACAAAAGCATTGTCATACTTAAGATTTTTGAAAGCAAACAAACTTTACAGAAAAGTAAAGTCCCCCATGTGCCTTCTCCCCTGTTCCATCTTCCCTTCCCAGAAGTGCCTATTCACTCCCATGGACTCAGCATAGATCCAGCCCAAATACATTCATAAAAGGAATTTTGTGTGCATGAAAACTAGAAACAGCACACTCTTATCGTCAAGCTATGTTTGTAACACCTGTAGCTAATTTATTATAATTACCAAGTGACATTTCATCATCAGAATATACCATCGCTTTGTTAATCCATTTCCATAAACACTGGATTTGCTTTTGTTTTTTTTTTTTTATCTTGAACAATGAGCATATCCATCATTTTTGTCCTTTGCACGTTCCATATACTATGGGGCAAATCATCACCCCCATACATAATCAGTGTATGAAACTTGCCTACATCCTCACCTGGGTATTGTCCTTGTTTTGCAGTACTGAGGGATGAGAATCTGTTACTTTTGTTTTCCCTTCGGTGAATTATCTATTCCTATTCCCATTTCCTGCTTTGATGATATACTCCTGATATCTAGGATTGTTTTGCATGATGCAGAAACACTATCCTACTTAAGATTTTTCATCTTTTGCTTTTTATTACCCAGTAGTGTTTTTGATATAGAACATTATCAGCCTTTATTAACGAAGTACTTCCCTTATTCAGAGATCACAGAAATCAATTCTCTATTTCCTTTAAAGTTGTATTTTTTCTGTTAGTCCATTTGGGGAAGTATTTGTGTGTAACTTTCTCCCATATGAAGACTTTCAGTAGTCCCAATGCCTTTAATTAGTAGTTTATGTTTATCATAAAGCCAAACTTATTTTTAATGAACCATTCTTTTGGTGTTTTCAAATGATGGTAACAATAAGTATAAGGATTTCTATTTAAGTTCTCTTCTTGGCAGATAAAAAAAAATCAGTACCTTTATGTCTGTCTCATCTGTTTAAAAAGATGCATGTACTGGTATGTGAAAACTAAATCAGAAGGGATTGTTTGGGTCCATGTGGCCACCTAAGATTTTATGAAGTATATGTGGTTTAATTACACTAGTCTTGTAAACAGACTAGTAAATAGTACTAGCACCAAGTCTCACTGTTTCAAACTAGGACCTACCCTGACAAAGGAACTAACTTTTTCTTCAAATATTGGGCAACATGATTTGGACACAAAGAGTAAACAGATTCAACAGTGGATTGAGAAAAAATACAAAGTTCAAATTACTATAAAGAAAGGGAAGAACAAAGAAGAGCCAGAAAATAAAATGGTAAGTAAAAGTAGGTATGCGTAACAGCTTGTGTTTGTTTTCTGGTCAAAAATTACAACTGTAGAAAGTCTGGAAAATATAAAGGAAAGTGACTATTAATTCTACCCAGTGACAACAGCTTTCCAGTGTTTTTTTCAGAATGCAAAATGTATACACATTTTCCATTGTGGCATAAACATCTGCCATGTGAAAACATTCTATTTCATAAAGGCTACACTATTCTAATTTACAAATAATAGAATATCTAACATTTAAATAGGAAATGACATGGGAATGACACTTTGTCAAGTTTGTTTCCTCTTTATAAATGCCCATGTAGTAAGTCACATTGTCTTTTAGGAGGTGTGTATCAGTTGACAATCCCCAGGTAAGTTTAAAACATCTGTTTTGCTTCTAGTTACGTAACTTCCAGTAACTAGAAGGTTCCAACTCTAGTTCCATTTTAGAATTCTGTATGCCTGGGTTTCTACAACTGTGTTTTTTTGTAATGACCCCAAGTGATTCTGCATGAGATACTAGGATCTACACTGAGCTAAGAGGATAAGGATGTACTCTCCCAACGCCTCAACCCATTTCTTTTGTTCTTGTTTTTACAAGAGGGTAGTCTAAGGCCAAGGCTAGGCCCACAGTGCCTTCACAGACTGGGGATTTAAAACCAGGAACCCTTTAGTGCATTAATATAGGTATATGGAGTTTGTATAACTTTCTGGTCATAATACTGGTTTCACTCAGCTTAACTAGAAGCGTACAGATTGATCAAGCTAATCAATTAAATAGCATTTCGATAATGCTGCTTTTTATGGGTATTGGAGTACTAACACTGGGAAGAGTCAGTGATAATTGTTTTAACTAATCTTATTTATTTTCCCTCTTTTAGGAGGAGATACTTAATCAAATACTTCAGACTATGCCTGGAATAGCTACATTCTCGTCCAAGCCACAACCTGCTAGAGGAGGAAAAGCTGTAATGTGTGTTCTTCGTCCTTTGAGCAAAAAGGAAGAGAAAGCATATAGAGAAATGCAAGGAACCCAGAATGGAGATACTTTGAACAAAGAACATGGGAATGACAGAGAATCAGACGTTCTGCATCAGTGATTTTAATTATAAAAAGGGAGGGGGGCTAATGAGAGAAAGAACTGAGCTGGCTGGTCCGCAGGCCTTCCAACAAAGCAGTCTGGTGGCACTAGCTGAGGGCAAGTACTGCAGCTGTCGAGAGCACCTGGCCTCCAGTACAGCTGAGCGCCTCTCTGTTTGTAGGTAAAGATAAGCCTTGTTCTTGTTTCTTTTTAGGAGGGATATAACCACTGAGATGAGAGGCCAAACTCCGTTTTTGACACGATCGTTTCACCTTTGGAGATAAGGCAAATAGATAATTAGAATTCAAAATCAGATTTATCCGGACTAATTTTACAATTCGTTATATATCCTGATAGGTACACAATACTCCTTTATTAAGAACATGAAATTCATGTGATTGTTTTTGACAGTAGTGCAGATTCACACAATAATAAATACTTGAAAATATTCTAAATAGACTGCGATGGGCTTAAGCAATTTGTTTTAAAATGAACAGCTTATCTAAGTTGTCTCAACTTACTCTGGGCTTCATTTTCTTCTTATCAGGATCATGTACAACCACATGCCGGGTAAGACTTTGCTGTAATGAAGGAAAAAGAAAAATCATGCCATTTGTTGTCTATTACTATGAAAACTCCATGACTTATTTAAATAAACCATCAACCCTCTTTCAGTTATGTTCTGTTGAGGAATTTGATGTCTACGTTAAAGGAGTCTCCCAACCAGAGCAGGATTCCTTCTCAAATCCTGGACTTCAGTCACTGCCTTTTCCAAGGACCCAGGTTAGGAATTTATAGTCTCAACCACCTATAGCTTCTTAGTTCTTTCATAAGTAAGGGGCGGAGGGGGGTGTGTGAATGTGGGGGGCCCAAGATTGTCAGCCAGTTCTGAATGATCTATTCCAAGCTGAAGGAGGTTCTTTTAACTGAATTATGTCAAAAGCATTCCCAAACACCCAGCAGAAAATCCTTGATAGTAACACTAACCACCATCAGCTCCAAGTTGTTCTCTAACCGTTTGGAACCTCGTTTCTCTTCACACTCTTTACTATAATTCATGGTAAGCGCTTTTAAGAGCACCAGTAGTTCAGTCTGCAAACCATACAGGCCTCCATTTAGTGTCATGTTCCTACCTACTCGAATCATACTGAGATCTAGACTAAATCCCCAAAGTGCTGTGGTTCCCTCTTGTGCTTGCTGCCCACTTTCCATCTCAGTGACATCACAGCCTAAAAGGATGGCTCACAGGTGATGGCACTCTAAAGACACCCAAAATATCAGCATATAATTTATGACTAATAAGCATATAGTACCACCAGCCATTGGTTCTCATTCAGGTCACATAAAGAATCACCTGGAGAGTTGGTTAAAACACAAGTTACTGGGCCCCATCCCTGGAGTTTTATAAGTCTAGAGTGGGGTCTGTACATGCACATTTCTAGCATGTTCCCAGGTGCTGTGATGCTCTTGGATTAGGGCCACAGAATCACTGGCACAGGCAAATCTGGTTGTTCCTCAGACTCTGGTCCAGAACCACTCTGACTGAACAGTGGAAGGTCTCGAGCCCTACTCACCCAACCTTCCCCATCTGTAGGCCCCGGAACACCATCTTGGAATCTGGGCTCCTTTAAGCCCAGGTACAAAGGCACAGACCTGAAAGACTGCATCTGTGAGGGTGAGTACTTACTTTCATTGCGAATGTTTTACCACAGCCGGCATGTTCACACATAAATGGGCGTCTTTCCTCATGAAAAGAGAGAATATGGCTCTGGAGATTAAATAGTGTAGTGTAAGTTCTACCACAGCCTTCTCTTGGGCATCGGCAGACAGTCCTTTCTGTAGCGTGAATTTTCATATGTTGCTTAAGATAATCTTTGCGTTTAAATGTTTTCTGGCATATTTCACATATTATTTCCTCTGTTGGAACAAACAAACAAACTTAACGTTTCCACAGGTATTACCATATATAAAAAATCACTGAATATATATGCATTCCATGCCCAAACATTATGATTATATATAAATCAGAAATTTCAGAGGAAACTAACTTCAGCTCTTAGTCTTTGAAAGTTTGTCTCAATTCTCCCAGGTTTTCTATTACATAAGTCACTTCTTCCCCTTGCCGAGGAGCTGGGGTTCTCAGTATGGTGCCTGTGGGCAAGTGGAGAAATCAAGTACCCCCGGTTCCTTCCTGTCCTCCAACCCAGAGGATACTGTATCCCAAACTGTCCCAAAGAACACAAGTGCTCCCCAAGATCCTTACTTGTGAAAGCCTACAGCAGCTCTTAAGACATGCGGCACAGCTCTCCCCAGGCCTGGACCACAGAGCCCTCTGCTCATCTGTCAGACCGCTGAGGTCCCCAGCACTTTATAAGCCCTGCTACAGCAGCTCTCTCATTTTAAAGCATGTATTTAATACTTCACTCTTTAGGGCATAAGGTCAGTTCTAGAGAGGCAAATATTTGTATCAGGCCATTCATGACCGCCTTACCTTTATGGGCTTCTCTCACATGTTTCAGAAGCTCTGTCCATGTTTTGGCAACAAAGGTACAATCTTTCTGACATTTATAGCCTAAAAAAAAAAAAAAAAAAAGCCAGATTGGTACACTGCCTTTTGTGAATATTTAAATGCTAATCATAACTGGAAGGCAACACGTCCCTATCATTTTTCTCCTCCTTCCCAACAATATTCTGTTAGCCTCAAGAGGAAAGAATAAAAAACAAAAATTTATTTTACCGTAAGACCAAACAACTGCACAGCAAGGTGCTTCGTACGGGATTTCACCTTAGCAGACGGGCTTGAGGGTGCCCGTCCCTGTGCTGCTCTCAGTAAGCTGGGCAGACCGAAAGTGGGCGCCTGGCTGCTTTAAGACCCTGCTCCACGCTGGCCACCCGCCCTTCCTGTTTTATGTTTGCCTTTTTTTTTTTTTTTAAGCAAAAGTGTTATGTAGTTCTTTGTCCTTGGCAAATCATCAATACTAAATCTCAGTAGTCATATGTTCACCCCCTGGTGGCTTCTAGCCTATCATCTTGTTTCACACTGCAAAAAGAAGTGAACACCACAAAGCACCAACATACATACCCTCATGCACCTTCTGGTGTCGTTTCAGTCTGCTGGGCGTGGCAAAGTCTTTTCCACATCCTTCATGGGGACACCTGGGCCAACAACACTCAAAGTATTAGCCAATTAATTGTCAAAAAGAATGCCACTTAAGGCAAATACTTTGTCCTTTTCTCCTACCAGTTTCCTCATCTCACAACCAAGCCAATCATAAAATTGAGATTTAGACCCAATTACAGATAAAATTCCCTTGGGGCAAAACAGAGAGAAAAGTCACTGTTTTTTTTTTTGTTTGTTTTTTTCACATGCAATCAAATTAAACCCCATTTTCCTCTGTATGCTTCTGAAACTATACTGCTTTCATGGCACAAAAAGACTGTTTCGGTGAATACCTAAGTCCTGAATTGCATGTGTCTAGTCTTTCTAGTGATGTGCTCTGGGGCCGGTGTGAAAAGCAAGCAGATGCACTGAGCAGTAAAGAGCTTGTGCCATTCTGTGCTAACACCATCCAAAGCACAAGAAGAAGTGGGAGACCTGCCAGCAAGGATAGGACTGTGACAACAGCAACTCCCAAGCAAAGGGCAGCCCACATGAGCAGCGAGGACAGCGCCTGCCAGCCACGGCTGCCAGAACCCGGACCAGTGCCCTCTGGGCGACCATCCCAGGTGGGAGGGAAGCCTTGACGTCCTCTGCCAGTCTATTCCAGTGTGTCCAGTCACCCTTTCACGTTCCCTATGAAAAACTATAGGCTACTGCTTTCTCTCTAAAGGAGAGGAATACTTAGTGTCTTCAAATGGCAGTTCATAGAATTGAACAGACTATCTGAATAGATAAGTCATTTCTTCTCTCTCCCTCCCTCAGATGTAATCACAAGTGTTAAAGAGATTAATTTATCTCACAAATTATTTTGAAACACATGAAATATTTCCTTTAAAGAAACAAAAGCAAAACTAAGCTTTTGAAACACCCAAAATATAAATGAGCATTCACTGGCCACGTTAATAGAAAAATGTTAAACTTTTTCCAAACATTTGTACCCATCTTTGCCTTTCAATCTTAGTCCCACCTGAAGTTAAGAGTGTTCACTCATAGAAAGTACCTACTTGAAGAGTGATTCATTGGTATGCTGGCACTGATGGATTTTCAGTTGTTGATGTTTCTTAAAGGTCTTCTTACAACCTTCAAAACTGCACTGTTTAGGGGAAGTTTGTTAGTCTTAAGAAAAATCAACAGTTCATAACAGAATTATCTCAAGATAAAAATGTTGTGGAGATTATATCCTTGCTATTTTTACCCATCTGTTCTAAAATTCCATGTTGAGAAGCTTTAAAGAGAAATATACTTGAAAGAACAAAAATGTTCCATTTGGGGTTGTCTTACAAAAATGTACTTTAGTTAGCATAAGTATGTTTGCTCTTAAAACCATCATGATAGCATGTGTCAGACTAAATTTGATACATGTACATGACACAAAATTTGGTTCATGAAAATTATAGAAACAGGCAGTACATACATACATACATACATATATATATATATATGGGTACATACATGTACAGTCACTCATACTCACTGCATATTGCCTTTGCTGATTTTCATGTTTGCGCTCAAAATGTTTCTTCAGGTTTGATTTTGTGTTGAATTTTTGGTCACAGTCACTAGCTGTACAACTGTAAGAAAATGTATAAACTAAAATATCAATAACATAAAATGTATAAACTTATAAAAATGTATATATTATATTTTAGTTTATAAAAACGTATAAACTAAAATATCAATGACATAAAGGGAAAGAAGTTTTAATATGTATATATCTTTCTATGTTATAAAAGCTAATTATTCCAAAGTAAATATTGTAACAAATTCCAAAGTGTTCAGCCATACCATGTAGGCCTCTCAACTTTGATGTGATTATCACAGAACAAGATGCAGTGTCACATTAGGCTTCTGAAATTCATCATCCTGTGTCAGACAGTCTTTAGACACAGGGCAGAAGGTAGAAAACTCTAGTTCCAAAAGCCCAAGCGCTCCTTAGGCTGAAATGATGTTTATGTTAGATTATTCTCACTTTAGAACCTGATAACCTTAATGTTGCTAGAAATGTCACTATAAACTGCATTTCCAAAAATACCTCAAAAAAACTGGTTGGAGCTAAAGAGAGAGCGAGCTGGAAAATTTACCAGACATTTGTCCTATTCTGCTATGAATAACCCTCACCCTTCTTAACTTAGCCTGTGCATCTGTACCCAATCCCAATTTTTTCTTAAGATTTAAGTTTTTAAAATCATTGTACATAACTTAGCTGAGAACCCAAAAAGGGTAAAAAAAAAAAGGGACATAACCATGTTTCCATAATGTTTCCTTGTGTCCCTGCCCCTCCCCAGGCACTTGGACCATTCCCAAGACAGGTGACAACGTTTTTAGTTCTGTTAAAACTTGTAGGGTTTCTTTATACAAATAGAAACAAATATAAATACTGGTTCTTCCTATTTACCTCCTCCACACACACAAATACCTCTTTTTATACACAAAAAGGTAGTCTTCTATACACATTCTTCCAAACCTTGGCTTTTTCAGTGAATATGCCCTGGAGGAATTCTTAGTTTTACAGAAAGCATTTGCACTCATTTTTCTAGTTGTGCATGTATTCTAGTACAGTGGGTGTTGCTATACTTTAATCAGCCTTTCCTCACCAGCAGCTGGGTGATCCCAATGCTTTGCTATTAATAGCGTTGTACATAGCACTGCGGACACATTTAATACCGGCACAAGTGTACAGGTAGAATAAGTTCCCTAAAATGAAACTTTCAGGTCAAAGCCTATATACTAGCCCCATTTTCCCGAATGTCTTCATTACTCTTTGCAGGTCTAGTTGAACTATATTTTGAAATAAATTACACTTCCCTCAGGGTCATTTATTTTTTGACAACATGCTGTGTGCTTGAACTGGGTCTAAGATAAAATCCACCATCCTCAGTACTTTGGCTAGCATGTTGGTCAGAGAGGAGAAGGCTCTCCACGGGAAAAATGAGACTGAAAATTACGCTGTATCACCAACTCAGACTGTTTGGGTCTTAGTGAGAATGAGACACTTGGCATTTGTTATCACTTTAAAACCAAAAGAAATCAACTAGGTCATTAGAAAACCTTACTGCTCAAGGAACTGTCTCATAGGATGAAATTATATCAAATCCTGGCATCTGCAACACCAGCCACACAGCTGATTCTGATATGGTCCCCTGCACACATCCCTGAGTATCTATTACATTTATTTTGCTTTGCTTTTTTTTTTTTTTAAAGATTTATTTATTTATGCATACAAGAGCTGAGGTCTAGCCCACAGGTATAGGGGTGGTGAGAGGATTCACCAGAGACAGAGTGGAGAGCAGAACAGGCAGATTGACTGAAATACACTACTGAGGGGAGCAGTGGGTGAGACAGGAGAGTTCTGCTGTGCCTTGTGGGTCAGCTCCCTGGCTGGGGATCAAACCTGTGCTGCAGTGGTTGCTGAAAGGTTCATAGTGCTGAGACTTAACCCCTTCCACCACCAGGGAGGCCTGCTTTGCTTTTTTCAACAAAAGCTAAGTGTTTTCACGGAGCATTTTGTTGAGTGGTTTTCAACACATGGATGCCAGACCAGCAACATCAGCATCACCACTCTGGGGTCGGTCCAGCAACCTGTGTTCTAACAAGTCTTCCACACGATGCTGATGCACCCTAAGGCTAAGACCCACTGCTTCAAAGAAACAGCTAATTTAAAATAAAGCAGTGCATCTACCCTTTGAAAAATAATCAGCACCTCCTGAAAAAAAATTAGAAAATTGATATGGTAGAGGTATAAGGAATTAATTTGAAGAAATACAAGATTATCTAGTAAAAGTTCTACTTCTTCATGTTTATATTGTTTATGACAACAGCTTATCAGCTCAGTGAGTCTCACAATGTGGAACTGAAAATCTCCCAGGGAACATTTTCCACCTACTCTGAACTGTGTGATTTTCAAGGTTCATTTCTCATTTAGTATATATTTTAAAGGCAGATGGGAAGCTGCAAACTTAAGAGAACTTCAGATTAACTTGTTCCTGAAGTTAAGATACACCAAGGACCCACAAAACCCCCTGCACTCTTCTACACATTAAAACCCATCCCCTTCCCATCAGGAGATATAAATGAAGATGCCTTACATTCTTATCTCCTCAGTTAACAGTTTTCTTACCAGGTTTGATGGCAAACATAACCACTTCAAAGACTTAAAAACAGTTCTCTACTTACACAAAAGGCTTTTCTCCAGTGTGAATCAGGCTGTGGCGGCTCAGATGGTAGTCCCTGACGAAGGCTTTGCCGCATCCCTCATAGTCACACACAAATGGCCTCTGAAAGGAAGAACATGTCAATTAGCATTAGTTACTCTGGTATTCATCAGTCTAAAATATCTAACAGGGAAGGGCATGGACTCTATCTCCACTCAGTAAGCATGAACATCTCCTACACCTGGCCAGACACGGTTTTCCTGCATGAAGTCACACCAAATAAATGCCACAGATTCTGTTCTATGAATAGCATATGAAATACACAGGGGGCCTTCAGGCCTTCACAGTAACGGTACAGCACTGTGGACCTGCTCCAAATCTGACACTGGGCTTCAACAGCAACTCCCTCCTAGAGAGGACTTGTCTGCTGTAAGTACGGTCAATCTGCACAGACCTCCGCACAGCAGGGTTTTATCCACCCAAAGTCAAGGACAAGGAATATGCAGGATCTGTCTCATCCAGGACAAGCAGTGTCTGTGCTAATGAGCATGTCTGGTGCAACTACAGGAAATGTGATACACCGGAAAAAGCACACAAGTGCCAGGACAAAGCAACAGCTCACAGCCTAAAAGCAGTCACCATTTGGGATCCAGGAGATGGGAGGAGGAAAGTCCATTCTGAACCTATAGGAAAAGTCAAATCCCCACACAACCAGCTTTGCTTATTTAACTGGTGTAGGGTAGGCAGAAGAGTTGTCAGGGTTTTCCGCCTACCCCCTCGGTGATGGGGTCTCCGTAGGCCTACATGCGGGCCTGAAGAAGGGCGTGGCACAGTGTGGCATGACATGCACAGGAGTAAGAAAGAGAGAACAAGAGACCGGAGAAAAGAGCACGGCAGCAGCAGGGAGAGCACACAGCAGAACCAGCAGCAACAAGACCCTGAGACGGCGCCAGAGAGCCCAGAGAAAGGGAAGATTTGCAAGGGGAGCGGGGGCCTTGGTGGCCAAAAGCAGCTTGTGCGCTGCCACACACTCCCAGGGGCACAGCCCAGAGAGGCGGTGGCCAGGGCAGGGAGAAAGGGGCAGGCGTGAGAGTAGCCCTAGATTGGCTGAGGGAAAAAGCCCTCACCAAGTTCTCTGCAACCAGGCAGAGGAGGGTAGCAAAGCCAACTTAGAGAAGGCAAAAGCTAGTGCCAAGGTTGGGAAGCCCTGAGCAGCTGTTAAGCAGTTTGTTAAAGTCCAGTGAATCTCTTAAAATCACCTGTGTGATGCCCTGTTCACTGTTGAATAAGGGTGAGGTGCTGGGGAGCCCATCCTTGGGGTACAGGTGGGGAATGTGGCTGGTGGTGGTGCCCAGAGCCGAAGAGGGGACCCAAGAGAGGCCACATGCGGAGCTTGTATCCATGGATCCCTGACCCATGTGCGTGTGCCAACGGTTGGCGTGAGAGCAGGGTCTGTGCGTCACACTGCTGGCTGTGACAGCCGAATGTTGGAGTGACGGCAGAGAGTACCCCTGGAGATTGGGCGATGACCCCCAAAGGGTAGTATCGCCAATCCCAAGAGTTGAGCACATCCTGGGGGTGGATGCAGAGTGTGGCTTGTGGCTGAGACCACAGCCAGAGAAGGCCAGGAAGCCTGATGGCTCTTGGCCTGAGACAGCAGATGCGGTAATTCCCCCCTCAAATGAGCAGTGCCTTCAGAAGCAGAACTGGTGGATGATGTGCTGGCACCAATAATCTTGTCTTTTGCCCATAGGTTGGTGCCCTGCTGGGCTTATATATATTTTGTTACATTTTTGCTGCATTGTTTATTTGTGTGGGTTATGGCTGCAGCATTTGTATTAGCCAAGGAATACTTATGTTTAGACTGTGGCGAAAAACCCTTAGGGGGTGGATTGTAGGGTAGACAGAAGAGTTGTCAGGGTTTTCCGCCTACCCCCTTGGTGATGGGCCTCTGTAGGCCTACAAGAGTGTCTGAAGAAGGGCGTGGCGTGGCAGTGTGGCGTAGCGTGACATGCGCATGCGTGAGAGAGAACACGAGAAGAGCGCGGCAGCAGCGGGGAGAGCATGCCGCAGAAGCGGCAGCAGCAAGACCCTGAGACAGCGCCAGAGCCCAGAGAGAGGGAAGATTTGCCGGGGGCTAGGAATCCTGCTAGCCTCCTGGCCCCCTGGCCACCCTACCTGCCTTCTACCTGGCTGCCTCACAAGAAAGATGTGATAAAAAGCCACCCGAGGGCTCCAGGACTCCTCCTTTCCCTTTCGACCCATCTGTGCAGCTCCATGGAGAACCTGTGCTTCCTGGTCTTTTCCTGCTACACAACTGGGAAATATACCACCATGACCGTCTGGGAGCAGTCTGCAGCCCTCAAAAGATAGTATTCGTAGCAAAGGAAGAAGACAGGAACATAGACGAGCTGTACTCCTACAGCAGATCCACAGAATTCTGCACAGCTCCTACCATGGAGTAGACTCGATAAATATTTGCTAAACTAATCAGCGTATGAGCTTTGGGACAACAAAGAGGACTCCAAGTTTTGCAGCCTGTATGAAAGCTGATAGTGCCAAAACCCAAAATAAAGTACTATGTCTACAAGAAAAGGTAAGTCTAATTTGGGGATATATTAGTTTACTAAGCCCAGAATCTGAGACAGAATGGGTGAGAGGAAGGATAGGGAGGCAGAGAAAATGTGTGTTTGAGAGAAGCCAGTCACTGGGTTAGGTTGCGAGCAAGCTGGACAGGTTACAATGAGGGGAGAAAACACTGAACAATGAGGAAGAGCTAGCAAGAAGGCCCCAAGGAGGAAATGGTCCGCCCACAAATGCTGGAGAGGGTAAGAGAATAGGGACCGTGAGGACACCTTGAGGGGTGGCTCATAAATTAGGGAGGTGTAGGAGTTTAACAAATGAAGGGCCTTCAACTGAGGCAGGCAAAGTCAGACTTTGCCAAAAACTGGGCAGATTCCTTGGCCTCCATGAACCCCGGTTTCCTTGCCTGTTTCTTCCAAAAATTTCTTATTGCCCGCTAAGTAAAATCCAAACTTCAAACCCACCTGTATCCTGGTCTACAATGATTCCCCCCTCCCCCCACCCTCAAGCCAGCTTCTCAAACCACCTCCCCCACCCAATTCCACCCCCAGGAACAGAGGCTTTTGTTGCAATTTTCTCTGACCAGGTTTCTTCCTTCTGCATGACTGGAGCCCTTCCTTCTCATTTGGGTTGAGAGGTCTTTCCAGGCCACTCACAAACAGGAGCTTTCCTGTTTCATTCCTACCTATTCCTTTGTCATCCCCGCTAAGATCCGTGACTGCAGAAAAGCCTGGCCTGTTGTATTCACTGCTGTCTCCAGGGCTAGAATGGTACTGAGTTATGAAAGAATGAGCGCACTGTTTGCAAGACCTCCAGTGCTGAAAAGTTATCTTCATTCGATTCCTGTGCTTAATAGAAAGTGTCAGTGGGCGGGGCGAGGGGGGTGGCCTTTCAACCACGCACTTATTTCACACATTATGGGAAGGTGAAAACTGGCCACGGGTCAGGATCAAAGGCAAAGGCTTGCTTAGCAAACGCCAGCCCAAGGAAATCTTGGCACTTGAACTTGTCTACTGGCTCAGCTCCTTCTCTACCAGAAGGCAAAGCTGGTTCGCTTCTGCGGAGCAGGTTGACAAAGTTGAACATGTCCTGCAACGTCAGGCCAACGCCCCTGCGCATCCACGCACGGTCCCCAGGCCACTCGGGCAGGGTCCAGGGTGGGTCCCGCGCGACTAGCCCCTGCGTCTGGACGCCACGCCCCTCTGCGCCCACGCCTCCTACCTCCCCGGTGTGCTTGCACAGGTGCGCGTCTAGCTTCCAGGCCTTGTTGTAATTCGCGCTGCAGTCGAGGAAGGAGCAGATGAACCTCTGCGAGAGCGCGGGGGGCGGCGGAGGTGGGGCTGGGGTCTCGCTGACCTCGATGAACGCGTCGGCGAGAGTCAGGGATGACACCGCCTGGGCGACCGACGCCGGCGGCTCCAGGGCTGCCGGGACCTGGCGCTCGGCCACGCGCCCAGCCACGTGCAGCGAATATTTGGGCGGCCCGCGCCAAAGCTCCCGGCAGATCCTACGCGCGGCCCTCGCGCACTTCCGGGAGCGCCCGGCGGGGCGGGGCTGGACCTCTAGTTCCTTGACACCAAGCCCCGCCTCGCGCCGGCGCTGCTTTCGCGCATGCTCTGGGAAGTCTCTCCGCCGGCTTGCGCCTGTGCGGCTCTGGGGAAGGAGCAGAGACGTGGAAGCGTGGGCATCCTCTTTCCAAGCAAAAGGCACCCGGACCTCACTGGCGCTATAGAGGCACTGCTTAAATATGACATGAATCCCACACACCAATACCTTCTTCAAAGTGCTAACCTTGCATTTATTCTCGTATCACATAATCGGTTTATCTTATTTATGCATTGGTTTCCTTGTATGCTTTTTGCACTTTCTGCATGCCTTAGACCTGCCTTCTAAGCTTGTCTGCCTATTAAAAACCACTGGCGGTCCTTTAAGAACTGTCAAGCCCAAGGAATACCCCGGACCAATTAAATCACAATTTCTAAGGGACAGAAAACCGGAATCAGTGGTTTTGGAAACTCCCCAGGCGATTCCAATGCCACAGAAGGGTCTGGGAACTATTGCTCTAAAGCCTTGCTGCTCAGTATAGTGTGAGGACCAAGAGCATCATTAGAATTCAGAAACCTCACTTATTTGAATCAAAAAGATCTCCAGTTGATTTGACAAGCATTAAAATTTGAGAAGCACTGTTCAGAGACTTGAATATGGGTTTCTTGGTTTATGAAGACCACGTTTACAGGATGTCATGGGATGAGAATAACAATGACAGGATGGATTGTCTTATGTTCCACCAGTAGGTATTTTTCACAACCTGCATCATTCCAAATCATTAAATAAGCCCTTGTGTGAATCTGAGGAACAATTCCCTGCAGAGAAGTGCAACTTTTATTTGAACATCAGTCACCTCAAACTCCACATTATTGGTAAGTCAAACAATCTCACTGACTGGCCATACCCCCCTTCCTCTCTGTTGACCATGGCACAATTCTGTATCCCAGTCAGGAAAACAGAACAGTAGTTTTCGACCCTGGCTGCACATTAGAGTCACCCAGGAACTTTTGAAAATGTTGATGCCTGGGACCCTACCCACACTAGTGAAATGAGAGTTGCTGATTCTCCTCCTTCACTGGCTGGGCGGACTTGTACACACTTGCCCTCCCTCTCTGCCTTGCTTGTCTTTGCTCTGGGCCTAGACATGAGGAAGAGCCTCTCAATGAATTTTCCTGTCTTTACACTCTCCTGCCTTTAAGCTCCCTTGCATGTGGCAGCTGGCATCATCTCCCTAAACATCTAAATCTGTCTAGGTTTAAGTTTATAAGATTTGTATTTGCAAAGTATTTTTATTCCTCTCAGCTGTTATTCTTACAATCCAGGTAACAGCCCCCAATTGTGAAACTGGCTCATATCTTTGCCAGGTTTCTCCCTCCCCTGGGCGCACTTCCAGGCCAAAACCAAGTCCTGCTTCCTCTAGACAAGTCTTACCTGGCTACTGGAGCCAGCATGTGTCCTTTCTGCCTCTGAACTTTCGAAGCCCTTTCTTTCTGTAGCACTGAGTAGATAGTCTTCAAATGTGCTGGGTTCTCATTAACTAGCTAGGTATATTATTTCCTGTTTCCCCAATCTTGATTTAATCTTCATAAAAGTAGAGACTGGAATATATTCTTTTGGAATCATATACTTTGATGAAATAAGCTACCATGTTGGAAAAACCCACAGGGCAAAGAGTTAAGGGAGGCCTCTGACCAACAGCCAGCTAGTCCAGTGGTTAGTCCAGTGGCCCTCAAGGAACTGAATCATGCCAATGTCCAAGTGAACTTAGAGCCTAAGACTTGAACCTTCAGATGAGACCCTAACTCTGGCTGACTCCTTCGTGGCAGCCTGGAAGAGAACCTAAAGCAAAGAATCCAGTTAGGCCATGCCCAGTTCCTGATCCACAGAAACTATGAGTTTATATGTTACATCAAGTAATTAGACCCGGTGTTCCCGACTCACACTCAGAACATTTGAGCAAAGAGGATTTGATGGGAAGGGGTCTCTGACACAGCATCTAACTTTATTCAGTGTTCCTCCTTCCAAACATCAGTTATGGAGTGTGACAAAAATGAGTGTAATTATGATGTCAACTGGACATAATAGCTCAAATGTGGACTACCCTGGAAGATCTTCAATGTGTGGTTCATTTTATTCCAAATTTATTCTTATTTTCCAGTGCTTTCTTCTCCCACATTGGTCAGCACAGTCAAGGTGGCTAGCGAGGGCCTTTGTCCCTCCAGGCCAGGCGAGGAGCCAGGAAATTGTGACTGAAACACACCTTTAACTTAAAAAAGCCAAGCTACTTGCTCTGCTTGTCTTCATGGGTGTGAAGTAGAAATATCTTTGAATTAGGCCCCAGTTATACTAACTTCTTGAGTATGACTTTGCTTAATTCTTTCCAAACTATTTTGTCTATAAAATATGTAAGCCTATAAAATATAAGGTCTATAAAATATGAGATCTATAAAACATAAGGTCTATAAAATAAAGATCCTGCTCTACCTCTCTCACAGAGGGAGCACACTAAGAACTTGACAAGTTAATTATCCTCTCTGTATCTGACAGAGGTTTAACATCATTAGTCAGTCCAGGACAAATAGTATCCACAGATGGAGAGGATTAAATGAGAAAGCACAGGTACAGTATGGGCAATGTAGTGTCTTGGAGGGAGGGATTGCTCAGTGAGTGCTAGCTCTCTTCCCCATCCTTGCCCTGCTCTGTGCCGACACTGACCATGGAAATGCTGTATGTCAGTAAACTTCGTAAGTTTACTAACACCAGGCTCTCAAAGACTGGCTCAACAGAATGAATGAAAGGATGACCACTATAACATTGGCCAAGGTCAGTCCCAAGTGAACTGGGTGATAAAAATAATTCCCTCCTCTGCCTGGGATTGAGCAAGAGATTCTACCCCCTGGGCCACATTCTCCCTATGCTCCCATCTCTCAGACCCTGGAGGAGGCACTGATTGTCTAATTGCTCAGTCAGCAGAGGTCCCCAGGCCATCACTTATACCTTTGTCCTTACTCCTAGTTGTTCCCTGTCAGCAGTATTCTCATCAACTCTCAGCATCTGTTCCTTGAATGTCCTACACGATACCCACCCAGAGCCACCCAGTGGACAGGGCTTAGACCCAGCACCGTTTTGCCTTCTTGGTTCTCAGTGCATCCTGCAACTCCAGCCTGGCTCCTCTAATTAGCCCTCCTCTCCCTTCGGTCTGATCATCACATTCCCTGCAGCTGTAATTGCCCGCCAGGGTACCGCCACAGGCCTGTGCTTAATCATTCCAACCACTTCAGATGCATTTTAGTCTGGCGTAGCCAGATTCCATCTAGTGAGCAGGCCTGATTGCTGTCTGATTACCCACAGGGTCAGGTACTTGAATATGCAGTTTCTACCTACCGTGCAGGCAAGATTTTTGTGTTTGATAATTTTCTCTGCTACCTTTTTTCATGGAGACACCCCGGCAGAGGTGAGCAGACACGTAGGAAGTTCTTGCCCCATTTCTGTCAGCCTCTGGTTTACTTTTGAGGTAGAGTCCATCCATCTCTCTTCACTTCCACTGCCACCATCTCTGTCCAGTCTGCTCTGGTAGCAGCTGACCTCCAGATAATTGTGCATCCAGACTCACCCACCCTCACCAGGCCTTTCTCCACACTCCTGCTAAGGGCTCCTTCCCAATTGCCAGGACTCACAGCGGTGTCCCATACCCTTTAGGATGACCATTCCTCCTTTATAGACCCCTAGCAAGGGCATAATTCAGGGGTCAATTCCTCCAAAGAGCTTTCTCCAAAGACCGGCCCCCTTTGGCCAAAATGCTCCATCCCAGACCCAACAATACCCTGCCCCTCCCTCCTCATGCCACTTCACACTCTTTTCCTACATCTGCAATTAATCTTCCCTGACAGCGGGCAAGCTGCCGGGCAGTCTCCTTGTATCTTAATCTCTGCTGTGTCCCCAGCAGCAGGCACAGGGCTTGACACATGGTAGGTGCCAACAAGCCTTCCTTGCCTGAATCACTCAGTCCCCTAATGCTGCAATGAAGTGTGGACATTTTCGCAGCATGGCTTTTGCTCAAACATTGATTGGTCCAGATAATGTTTCATCTGAAACATTAATTTTTGGCTTGAATAAAACAATTATTGCTTTCCAGCATGCCATGTCTTTTTAAAAATGTATCTCATACTTCACAAGTTCCCTAGATTCCATGAATTGGTTTTGAAATAGCACCCCTCCCCCTTTTATTGTCAATTATGTTAGGTCAATTTTTGGTCAGTTTCCATAGTGAGAACTTTAAATATATCATCTTATTTAATCATCCCCAAAGTTTGTGAGCAGACATTAATCCTATTCACAGGCGAAGGCACCCTGTGCCCTTGGGTACGGGGTTCAGTACAAGCTGCCTAAGGGACACTGCCTGCTCATTCTTTCCTAAGCCTCCCACCCTTGGTGACCCTTCTTGTCCCATGTCTGTGGGTTCCCCAGTCTTACTGAGTCATTCCCTTACTACTAAGTGGAGACGTTTATTTATCAAATACATATCAAACTAAAGCCTGCACCTTCTTGAGGCCAGAAAGTCATTTATACGGCTTGCCTCACAGCCCAGGTCAGGGAGCACATCAACTCTTAAAAGAGCTTCTATGACACTCATTCACTCAAAAAAAAATTACTAAATCTCCTTAGAAAGCAAAATCCCAGAGGCCAGGGCACCCCCACTCTGGCGATGGGGAGCAGCTGGCATAGGCGAGCACTTATGCGGGGCGCAGTGCTCTCTGTCTGGGGCCAGGGCTCCAGGCTCTATTGAGTTTCTAAACTCAGAACTTCGAGCTTTTTTTTCTTCCACTTGCATCCCAGCTATCACCTTCCTTGGCCTCCCTGGGGATATGTAAACCATGACCTCGGCCTGGCCTGTCCGACCTTGCACTATCGCCATGTCCTCTTCACTCTGCCAGCGGGTCAGGCACACTCTGGTGACCGCCAGTCCCTTCCGTTTCCTCACACGCCCAAGTCTGTCTTCCTGCCAGAAATTGCCAAAGGGAGATTCTGTGAGTTGTTTAAAAAAACACCTAACACCTAACAGACACCCTTGCTTAATAGCTGCTAAATGACTGCATAA
This sequence comes from Scalopus aquaticus, assembly GCA_004024925.1. Taxonomy (NCBI): domain Eukaryota; kingdom Metazoa; phylum Chordata; class Mammalia; order Eulipotyphla; family Talpidae; genus Scalopus; species Scalopus aquaticus. The sequence goes on along the minus strand of PVIJ01002622.1, from coordinate 31,485 downwards.
ATTAATGAGGGAAGAGGGCTGGAGGAAGGCCACAGACTGGATGCAGGTGCTTTACCTGCAAGTGCCCTAAGTTTTTAAGTTCCATATTCTGCAGGCACAGACATTTCCGTGCTCTCCCTGTAGCGAAAGATGCTATGACCGGAATAGAATGTCTTTTCAAATCAGTCCTCCTGCAGTGGGTGGGGAAGCAGGGCCCTACCCCAGACTATGAGGGGGCTGGTGGTTTCCAGATGGGGAGGGGGGTGGGGGACTAAGGTTTTAAACTCAAAGGAGATTTTTCTCCTCCTTGGAGATTTCAAACTGTGGGGCTTGTCTTTTCCCAAAGTCTATGTCCCAGGTCTGTGTGATCCTTTCCGGTGGGGCCATGTTTGAGAACACGCAGGACGTGTCCTCAAAACCGCTGTCCCGTAGTCTGTGATGACATGATGATACCAACTTGCCCCAGAATCTCAGAAGGACCTCTACTTCTATTCACTTACCTGTGGACAAGTCAAAAGAGCTGGTCTCAAGTGTTAATCTTCTAAAATAGGGATTTGAGCACAGGTAGGAACAGGCTGGGGAGGGGGTAGGAGCCTGCCTCTGGAAATGCCTTCTTCATTTGCAGCCAGACCGGAAGGAAGCAATTCTGTTCAGCTTTTCTCTTTCCAGGCTTTTGTCTTTTTTCCCCTTGTGGAGATAAAATTCAAGATGTGATTTACCTGGGTATTTTTTCTGCTATAGATAGGGGAAAATCACTACACACCAAAAGTTCTCCTTTTTTGCCCTTACTGCCTCCTCCCTTCAGGAAATACCCACACTAAGCAAAAAACATCACATGCTATTTCATGGAGTCTGGATCCCTTGTTAAGAATTCCTGCTCCAGAAGGTGAATAGAAAACAGTTTTCAAAAGTAACAGAGCAGCTGAGATGAAATGGAGCCAGCACTTGGTTTGGAATTTTAGATCTTTTGGTTGTTTTCTGTGGTTACAATTTTGTCCTGGAGTTAGTGACTGTTTCCAATGGGCTTTTCTCCAGCTCAGGGGCACCCTCCAGCATCCCAAAAAGGGGGGTGGGGGGTGGCCCAGGGGAGTTGGCTCCATATTGACAAGGGGGCAAGTTTTCCGGTGGGATGGTTTGTGATAATAAATCTTGTCCATAAACTAGTAGCTTACTTATTCTCCTCTTGAGACTTGTATTCATTCTCCCCTCAGTGATGGCCGAAGACAGACCCGTGCGCACAGCTGGTGATCGTGGGAGGGGACCTGTGTGCAGTGGTTTAAGGTTGGTTCTTTCTTTCTTTTTTTTTAAAGATTTATTTATTTATACATACAAGCTGGGGTACAGACTAGAGGTGTGGGGTGGCGAGAGGGTTCACCAGAGACAGAGTGGGGAGCAGAACAGGCAGATCAGAAATACACTGCTGAGGGGAGCAGCGGGTGAGGCAGGAGAGGTCTGCCACGCCATGTGGGATTCTCCCCGGCTGGGCATCGAACTCGCATTGCCGACAGCTCCACAGCGCAGCGCTCAACCACTGCACCACCAGGGAGGCCCCTAAGGTTGGTTCTTTCAATGCTGATTTTGCGAGATGCTATGCCAGGCCCAGTAATTCCTGGATGAGCTGACAACTGGATGCCAATTTAGCAGTAAAAAGTGCTAAAAACATCAGCATGAACTTGCCCCTTGTTTACAGCAGGGTTGGTAAAGAAAGACTATATGAGTTTTAATCATGTCATCACAAGCAAACTTTTTATTAAGCGTCTATGTAGCAATAAATGAAAGTATATAAATCTGGGAGGGTTTTGGGGCAGTATCCTCAGGAGAAAATTTCAAAGTTATTTTGAGCAATAAAGAATATTTTGTTGCTGGTCATATTTGCAAGCGTGTTACTTGAATATTATAGTTGTACTAAAATATATTTGAGCACCATCATTTTTTACTTAAATTGCATGGGGAGATGATAATAAATAGAGGATAAATTTCTTGAGCAGTGGCTCTCTCAGAGTCAGGACCGCCAAGGAAGGAGTGGCTGTCTACATTGTGTGATTTCAGGGGATCAAGAAAAAACTCCACTCCACAATGGTTCCTCCACTTTGAACTTGAAAGTAGACACTGAAGTATGTGGGTACCTGGGAAAAAACAGCAAATACTCCCATGGAGGCCGCCCTCCAGCCAGAGGCCTTCCTGAGCTGCTGTGGTCAGCGAGCTGGGCTGTTGCACACTCTGTTCAGTGTACAAGTCTGGGAGAGTCTGGCCAGAGATGCAATTTGGAGAATCTTGAGCTATATTTATAGGAGCTTCAGCTACTTAAAAGCCACCACCCACAGCAATCTGGGCACAGCACTCTGGACATCCTCTCCCCACCCCCAGAAGTGCCCTGGTACAGAAGCCTCCTAACCTGTGTGTGTGTGTGTGTGGAGGCTCTGGGGGAGGGGGTGCCGTGAGTACCTGGCCCCTGTGAGAGGAATGGGTGGGACCTGCCCAGCAACTTTGTCTGGGCTAAGGGTAGGCTTTGCTCCCCTTCCCTGCACACTCCCCCTCTCCCTGCTCTTCCTTCTCAGAGCACTTCCTTGCCTAATCTTGCACACAGGTCCTCCCTTCAGGGCTACTTCTGGGAAACTGAGAGTCATGCCTTTTTATAAGGCTTGTCATGAAAATATGCCCCTGCCTCCCTCTTTCAGACGCCCTGCAGTTTCAGAAACAACTATTCATTTCAGCTTTTCTTTTTCTTCTCCTTCTCCTCCTTCTGGTATGTTCCTTTACATCTCTGCTATAGTGCTGCTTCTTGATTTTTCAGTTTTAGGTATTTTTCTGTTGATTTTCCTCAATGGAATATGAAGATTGACAGAAACATACACACAATGCACACACACACACAACTCTTCCAGTCTCCCAAATGGTTGTGAAGTAGCAATAGCAGGACTTATTACAATTGCATGCTGGGCATTGTTCTAAGCATTTCATTTATATAATTCATGTAATGTTTTCCCAAACCCTAGGTTCTATTATGATCCTATTTTACAGATAAGGAAATTGAGTCAGAGTGGTGCAGCAAGAGGCCCGCCCACTGGTAATAAGCGGCAGATACAGATTTAAGCCTAGGCAGCTCTTAACCATCTCATTGTACTGCTGGCATTGTGCCAAATCTTTGTTAGATCAGTCTTCAGTACTCATAAGATTACTTCAGTGCTATTAATAGCTGATCTATGCAGTAAACTGTGATTTCACTGGTCAACAGTGAGATCATAACTGACTTAAAAAGGCCCTAATCTATAGTATCTTGGTGTGCTGAACATGAATATAGCCCTGAAATTTTTTTATTAGCTCTCATTTTGAAGATATTTCATATAATTAATTTTATATGTTCCACCGTGTAAATTTATCTACTAGGACTGCAACAACATTCCAAATCAGCCTAGAATGATGTAATATTGCCTCATATTGCATAATACCATCACACCACAGCATCCAGAGTTGAATGCATCATTTTCTGATGCAATGCAATACTACTGCCAGGCAGCTGCTGAAGTAAGCTAGCGTCAGCAGTGCACTAGATAAAGCCCTGTCAGAAAAGTTGAGCATTGAAAATATTTCAGACTTTGTGCGAGACAGTTGAAGCTAGTGTTCCATAGAACTGTTATTATTTTATCCATTTAGGCATAATACAGAACAGTAATGCCTCGAAAGTGCATTAATAGCGTGGACAATTTCTGCTCTATTTGTGGGGAAGTGACATTTGCCAATGGGAAGAAAAGTATCACTTCGCAAGTGAAGAAGGCTTAGCATCTTTACTTTGGATGCAAGGTTGGTGACCAAGACAAGCCTTGGGCCCCGCATATATGCTGTGCTACATGTACAACACAGCTTTCACAGTGGTTAAATGGCAAAAGACCATCCATGCCGTTTGCAGTCCCCATGGTGTGTAGAGAGCCAAGCAACTACCTAAAAGACTGTTACTTCTGCTTGGTTCCTCCTCTTTCCAGTGGAATAATGAAGCAAAAGAAGTCAAGAATAGTTTAACCAAACATTCCGTCTGCACTGAGATGACTGGTTCAACAACTTGCTGCAGGGTGATGCGAAACAAGCATGAAATGCTTTTCGCCTAGTGTCTACAAACTTTCTTGGGACTGTTAGGGCAGAAAACTATAAGGAACTAGTAGAAGACATGCTGATGCTGTATCAGAAACTTGGCTGCAACATGTCTCTAAGATCCACTTCCTTCATTCCCATCTGGATTTCTTCCCTGAAAACTGTGCCATGGTTAGTGATGAACATGGCCAAAGTTTTCATCAAGATATCGCATCAATGGAACAAAGACACCAGGGAAAATGGTCCACTACAATGCTGGCTGACTACTGCTGGACACTCCCCAGAGATGCTCCTGAACAGCTGTCCAAGAGACAAGCGGAGAAATCTAAGAAGTAGTCTATGACTTGATTTTTTACAGGGATTAACCGTAGGCCTATTACTATTGGCATGCATTTTGTGATGTAAACATCAATTTATCGCAGATTACAAAAAAAACTAGAGCCAAAATTAGAATTTGACTGTCATATTTGTGTTGAGCACATACAAATTGATAGGAAATGACTGATTTTATTTCAGTAACATGACTTCTGTAAAAATTTGTTGATCAGTGTTTCTTACAATTTTTTTTTTTTATTTACCCAAAGTTTTAAATGTTTGGTTTTTCATTTACCTGGTCTTTTGTGTCTTATGTGTTTATCACTATTTCAGCCTAAACTGTCCCTCAGTGATCTACATTTGTCTCAGTATTCTCAAACACGTCTGGTGTTCCATCAGTCTGGTCTTTTGGAGAAATCTCTCCCGAGCCCTTCCGATCTGTTCCACTCTGGACTGGCTACTCCCAGGACCTTCTAAGGCACCATCTATTCTCAGCCTGGGTTCCTTCTCAGCCAGAAACCCTTCTCCTCATCACCCCTGGGGTTCCATTCACCCCTCTCCCATCGGTGCACGCAGTGTCCTCCTCCCCCTCCCCCAAGCTGGGTCTGTGTGTGTGAACAGTGAACTGCGGTCAGTGTCAGCTTTGAGTGTTCAGCCATCCCATGCTGTTTGGGGCGGGGTCCCTCCCTCATCAACGGGGTGACTAAGAGATCATTGGTACAGCATGCGTGTACCTCCCTAGGTTTTAACTGCTCCCTAGACTTTCAGTCCGTTCCCCTAGTCTTCCCTTTCCCTCTCCTAGAGGAAAATGATCAATGCCAGAGCCCAAACCTGGAATTGGATTCTTGCTCTGCTCCACCTTCTCCATGTGTGGACTTAAGCAAATTATTCAACACCTCTGCACCTCAGTTTTTTTATCTGAAAAATAGGAATAATAACACTACAGAGCTGTCACAATGAGTAAATGAGATACTGCATGCAGAGGGGTTCAGTTCAGGCTCCCCATTAAAAACTGGTGGTTTGAATTAGTACTCACTGCTTCCGTCTGAAGTCCGAATAAAATGACAAAAAGGACGTTTTTCAAAAACACATCGTATCCCAAAAGGACAAAAGAGCAAGAGACAAGATTGTAGCTACCAAATTTGGGGCACTGGAAACAAAAATGTGGATGGTATAGGACTCAGCAGTCAAGAAGCAAAGGGCATTAACCACGGTAACCCATGGTAAGCACTCAAGAAGTCAAATGCAGCGAAGCTATTTGGAGGCTCTTACACTGATAGAAATAGGAAATACTTTGGAGACTTCCTACAAAAAGAACTGATATGAGTCAGTACTGCCTAGAAATAGAAGTGAAGGAAGGGAAAGGCTACCCACATTCTCACCTGAAAGCAAGCTTTGAATGACACGAGTTGGGGGTTTGAGAAAGGGATCCTCTTAATGAAAATGGGAAGGAAATAAGATGAATAAGACATACACTGAAAATTATATCAAGTTGGACCGGCATTCCCTGTGGGGAGAATTTCAGGCAGTGCACCCTCATTTGGAAGCAAATGCTCCATGGATCCCCAGATTCAGTATGTGGTTTCCAGCACAGCCCTGACGTGGGCAGTCTTCACTACAAGGAAGAAGGCAGCTCAGAACTTGCAGGCGCCATGGCAGGCACTGCAAAGGATGAGCAAAAGTGGTCTTGGCAGGGACAGGTCCTGATGTTGCTCCAGCAAGGCACAGAGGAAAGCAGGGCGCTGGGAGCTTGAGGGAGGCAGGAGGAACAGGGGGGCTTCGTTCGCCAGGGAAGGGAGGCTACAGTCCTCCCATCAGTCCACTTCTGACTGATGGCCCAGTTTGAACAAAGCCACAGCCCAGGGCTTGTACCGCTTCACAAATGTGGATTTGCCCTGAAGCCCAAGATACCTTCTGAGAAGAAACCATCTAGAGCCACCTTGTGGTGGGAAAGAGGAACACCTGTTTTAAGCTTAAACTTTTATTGGATTTTATAGGACATCAGCAGGTATAAATACATCTATATACAGTTATGCCCTTCCTCCCATACGGTCTGTCAGTCTGGCAGCGTTTTAAAGTGGTCGGCAAATGTTTACAGCAATCTATACTTGTCCTTTTAACACATTTACCACAGGTAATTAACTTAACTACCTGATAAAAATGTAATTGGCGTGTTGTAATGCTAGTTATTGTCTGAAAAGACTTTGACTGACAGTTACTTATTTTGGCTCCTTGGTTATCTTTATAGGCACATAATCAAATCCAAATTTGATCATTAGTTTTAATTTGATTAAAGTCAACACTCAAATTGGATAGTCATAATCCTAAAAAGTTTTATTATTTGCCTCAATTACGTGGTTCGGATTTTCGTGTTGTTAGAAAATAATAAGAAATGAGTCAGATTGTTCTCTGATGCTGCCAAAGAGTGTGCGGCCACACTCCGCATGTCAGGGACAAGGTCACTGGTCAGCAGTGATGTCAGGCATGGAGCAATAATTTGAATGCTCCAGGGATTTCCTCTGCCTCTCCTAGAAGCATCAGTCGTTTCTCGTGAGCCTTTTATCACATTGCAAACTGCAGCAACACAAGTATCGTGACTGGGCTGGGGACAGATGGCTCCAGGGAGGAGTACAAAGCAACTGCTCCTGAATTTGGACTGTCTTCCTCTCAAGCACCGGTGTCACCCATGTTCACGGTGACGGACAAAGAAAGAACTTCGTCGAGTTGCACCGTAAATGGCGATGTTGCTCTGTCACAGACCTCAGTCCTCACATAAGTGAACAGCCCCCACACACGGGCTCAGGAGCCTCTCCGTCTGAACACCTGTCATAAGAGATTTTTTTTTAATGTGAAGACTGATGAAGCTTTTTCTCACTCTGCCTAGAAAGTATTCAGGATCTTCCAGATGCTTCCACTGACTTGGGCAACTTCTCAGCCGCCTGCCCAGCATTGGGAGGATGAGGCCTTCTGGACAGTTTAGGGAAGCCAAGTCTCAAGACCACAAGCAAAGGAACTGTGAGAGCATTATCGTGGTGTAGAGTTTTCCAGATAAGTAACACCCCAAGCCCAAATTCAGGGACAGTCAGCAACAAATGGCTTTGGCCATGTTCTTGAAGTCTGCTAAGGCAGAATTCAATTTAGATATTTTAAGCAGATCATTTTCACAAAGTCCTTACAGCAACCTAGAATGTGTTTCCTGTTCCTCCCCCTCATCTAGTTCCCCACCCCCGTGCCATCCTGATCTTTGCCCAGCAGACAAGGAGGCACCTGCCCAACCTCAGCCCTTGGCCCACAAGGCCTCTGAGTTGGCTGACTTCCTGCAAGGCAGGCGGGCCTTGTCCATGTGTTAGCTCCTGGCTCTGCTGGTCTTATCCTGTTATCTGTCTCATGTGCACTCCAGAACGCCCACATCTCCCCAGGGAGGTAGTCAGTCATGAAGGCATCGGCCAGTGGTATAGAACAGAGACTAGGGGTCATTTGTTTGTTTAACAAGTACTGAGTGTCTGCTATGTGCCAGGCACTGCTCGAAGCAACAGAAGACAGTGATGAACAACACAGGCAAAGGTGCTGCTCCTGGGATTTCTGTTTTGATGGGAAGCCAGAAATGAACAAAGAAATATGTGGCATTCAAGATGTAGATTCTGGATCACAATCCAAGGTCACCACCTAGGGAGTCTGGGTGCCAGAGGCAGGAACAGAATCAGTCCAGCAGGCTCCCCAGCTTTCCGTTTTACCTTCTCACTATGCATCAAAGTACACAGATTAGCTAGTTTGCAAATGAGTATAGACTCTGGGAAGTGTGACACCTGACCTCTTAAGTACTTGATTCTTAATTTGGTGTTTCTCACAAAACACACAGCCTTTGTATCACAGGGGACTGAGGCAGAGTGGGTCTTGCAGTGCCCGGGAAGCCCTCGCAGTGCTCACCTCCACTTCACTGCCTGGTGGCAGGAGGAAGTCGAGGGGGCCATTTACACTGCAGGTTTCAAATTGCCCTTAGCAAATACAGTTCACTTTATGGAGCAAACAGGATCACCCAGTCAACTTACGGGGTGAGAGAGAAGGAACTTTACTCATCATTAATGTTTTACTACCTTTCTCAAAAAGTGTGACCTTTAACCCCCAAATCAACTCTAAACCGAGACTGAGAAGGTCCGGCTGCTAGGCCAGTTCCGGGTGCCAGCTCTGTCACAGGGCCAATGCTGCTTCGCTCTGGAGAAACAAATAAACAATAAGATAAGCTCTTTAAAGCACATGACAATGAAGCAGACCCAGAACTTCCTGAGCAGAGATAAGTGGCCAATTGGCCCTCGTTTGATGATAGAGAGCTGTCTGCCTAACCATCCTCACAGCTGGGGATGGAGTGGGGCCTTCAGTGTGACCAGTGCTGAGGGAATCCCTCTTGGGCCTGGAGAAGGGCCCAGCGCTAACTGTAGAAGGTCTGTGACTGACACAGCCTCAGCACCGCCTGGTTAACTGATGACCTAAAGGATCTGCTGCTCCTACAAGAAGCCATACTTATATCAGTAACTACCTGCAAGATCTTGTTAGCACAAGGACTCCAAAGACTGAGTCAGGTTTGGGGAGAAAGCAGGCATATGTGAGACACCCAGGACGCGCATAATTCCAGGGATCCTGGGATGTGGCCTGAGCGGGCCGCACGGCTCACCTGTCCGGGCAGGGAATCTCACATGTAAATGGCAGGCAGTTCCAGACACGTTCGTTTTTATAGATGACTAATGCCTAATTATTTGTGACCTAAGGAGTGAGTCATTAGGAGTTAGGATGATTTATTATTCACGCACTAAAATTAGCATAGGCCAGACGATATTGAGAGTGCCACTTCAGTTCCCTGCCAGGGATCCGGCAGGGACCCAGGCTCAGCACCGCGGCACGCAGCATGGCTGGGGTTCTTGCAGTTGTTGGAGGAACCTGGTTAGTGCTGTCCTGACTTGGCCATGCTTTCCAATTGCTTTTCACTTACAACTTACTATTGGTTTAGCTTCGTCACTGTCACTTTAGTTTGTTGTGGGTTGTTTGATCAGCCCCGCAGTGTGTGGAGGTATATTTCGGCATCAACCCTAGTCAATCCCATGTTAATGCATCATACACAGAAGTCCAAATGTGAGCCCCCAGGCCCCTGTTCTTAGCTCCAAAATGTGCATTACTCTGCCAAGTATCTTTGAGGATCCTCTATCCTGTCTCACATGGAAAATGACTGGTGTGGGCAGGCCCGGAGGTTATTAGTTTGTCCAAGTGAGCTGCTGTTATGTTTTGCAAGTCACTGTCCCAGAAACCTGCAATTAAGTTGCACCTGTGTATGCAGGATTGTGCTAATAGATCATTTTGTAGATAACAATCAGGGGTAAAAAACGTGTGTGTGTAATACGTTTAATATACAGGTTTGCCACAAATTTTACTGATGTAGATGTATGACACACCATTTACAAGCAAAAAAAATTACAATTGCTATAAATTCCACACAACCGATTGGTTCTCACAGAATCTTTCAGTTGATATTTGCTAAACTCTTGTATCCACAACCAGACTGTGTTGTAACTGATGAATAAAGGTAGCTGCAGCATAAATCTTAGCTCCTTTTTCTGCTTAAGTATAAAAGTAAAACAGCGTAGTCTATGTTAAAGCTTCAGTCATTTATCAATAATTTGTGTGAGTTCTTTGCTAAGTCAGATATTTTCAAATATGCAAAGAACATATTTTCATTTTTTTAGCTCGTCACAATGTAATAGCTCAAGATACACTATTAAGTTTAATCTGTATTATTAACATTTTCTCATCACTTATGTCCAAATAATCAAAAAAAGCATAAACCAAGTTCCCATTTGGTAGCATTTTGCCAGTTTCTGTGGGGTAAACACTCCCATTGTAGCTGATTTTGATTTCTGACTTGTCACTAAACAGGAAATTGGGAAGAGATGCCTAGCACCTTTACATTATTATACAATTTATAGTATTGTATACTATATGTATGCTACTGTATATAGTATTATTATATGGTATATGATATACAGTATATAGTATTTCAATCATGTTGCTACCCAAATAACCTCAAGAACATAGATAACAGTAAAATGTAGTAAAAAAGCAAAGGAACTGATAATCTTTCAATATCATCACCTTCATTTTGTACATTACTGAATTATTGATAATGACTAGGGTTAATAGTTGACTTGCACGATTCCACAAGATGCTTTCAAGCCTAAACCATGGGCCCAGCACACCATTGAGTGCATGGCCATAATGGTAGCTGTAATTTAAGAAAGATTAGTTATTTTTTCAGACCCAATAGTTGTGTTTCCCATTCCAACTTCTGTACGTTTATAACTTGGTCAGCACATAAACCTGGTCTCACCCCCTCAGAGTTGCCCTCAGCTCTGTCCCAGCTCTGGTCTTGGCCCCCGCCTGCCTGGGGTCAGAGCTGTGGTCACAGGAGATGGGCTGTGCAGGTCTGCACTTGTGGTCCTGCCGGAAGCACAGCCCCCGCCATAAAGAGGAAGTGCTTGAAGCAGTTTGAGAATTAGGAAGAGAGTGCCAGTCAGTGACTAAAAGCCTAGTGCAGCCATAAAAAAAACCTGACTGGGTAACTTCTTGAGAAACAAGGTGTTGGCGTTAAGCCTGTTTAATTTTCTCTCCCTTAAAAACTTCACCGAAAACTTTAATTACAAGCAGATCATAAAACTAAAATTCTAATATCAAGAGACATGTTCAAGGACATGTAGCCACGATTTATACGTTTTTGTAATGCTTTATCAAGTGACTAAAAATCTTTTTTGTGCTGTGTGAATAATTGTGTTAGCTGAGAGTGGAAGTTTTTGAGTTATATTTTTCACAGAATCTAATTCTTAATAATAACAGGTCTTAATGTCTTTCAAAAAGAGTCCACTTAAAAACACAAAACAAAAGCATTTTCTCCATCTCCCACGCCTGTTTTTATTGCTGAAGTGAAGTGGGCTCCTGCAGCTCACAGGCTCCTTAGACTCCTACGTGGGGCTGTCCTAGAACAGCCCACCCCCCATTCCTGCCATGAGCTGTTCTATTAAGAAAGTGTCACAGACTTTGCAGCTCTTCTCAGAATGCTCACCTGTGATTTGCTTGGGAGAAATATTTTTAAAAACAAAGACAGTGCTAACTTGGAAACTATCTTGGGGTTTGGGACACGAAAATCTGTTCTTTGAAAGATACTGAAGGAAAATTTTATTTAAATCAGCACCTTCTGTCCATAGTAGATATTAAATAATGGTTAACCAACAAAACTAAAAAGATAAAGTCTTCTTGATCTAAAAAGCCCGGAGAAGGTAGGCAGGCTCCTACTTTGCTTCCCGCCCCCCACCACCCCATCAGGGAATATGGCAGCTTGAGTTTCAGCAATCTGGTTTCTAAGAGGAACCTGGAGAAGTAAGAATGCACACAGCCCTGGCTGAAACAGGACTGTCACCTACAGCTTGAATAACTTTAACTCTAATAGCTTTTATGTACATTCAAATGGATTCTTTTCTTCGTGTCCAGATGGTTTATTGACATAACTGCTTTAATGAAGAGGTCTTTTATGACAAATGTATTTTAGTTTTTTGAAGGAGCAGGCATTTCTTGGGCTTAATTGATGAAGCTTAAATACCCCTTTTTTCTCTAGCAAATCTAGCTCTTAACTCATCTCCTATTATTAGTGACTAAGACGCAGTGAGCAATAGACTGAGCACCTGGTTTTGTATTTGCCCACATCTGTCAGGGGGTCACCAAATCATCCCATCTGGGGTCTGTTCCCTCTACCTCCACCTCCACATCTGTCTGTTTTATGAGTGCCCTCACATAGCAGCCCTTCCCTCCTATTCCTGGGAGGATTGGAAAGTCAGTAAGACAAGGTATGTGAATGCATTTTATCTAGAACTTGCTATTGCTTCAATATTTTCTTGGATTTCTCCCAGGCCCAGCCAAGTGGGTGTATTCCTTCAATTGACCAAGAATATAAAATTGTTTTGTTTGAACCAAAGAGTCTTTAATGAATGCATACAGGTGTCTAGTATTGGATCACTGTCAGTACATTTGTCTTTAAACACCTGAAGTCCAAATTCCTTGCAAAGACTGGTAGACAAAGAGGAGGAAGGGTGAGGCTGGACCTCCTTCCAGGACCATGGAACTGAGTAGAACACTCTATTAGCATCATCTTGGGTAGACTAGCTTCAATCCCAGTATAAAATTCATTCAATGAGAAGCTGAATGGATAATACTGACCCAAAGCAGAAAACAGTCCTCTGAATATAGGCCCCAAATACTTACACACAAATGACTAAAGTAGTTGGGATAAAACTCTCACTGAAATGTTCTCATCTACATTTTGGCCAGATTTCATCTCGGAGGATAAAATTATATATAACAACAATAGCCTGTTAATAAAAGAACAGGAAAAAACTTTAATAGAAACTGGCAATTTTTATAACTTTTGCCCAATCCAGAAATTTGGGAGATGTTAACTGAATCACCACCTACAGGACCCAGAATTGAGAGCATCTCCTAGGATATTAGTAATATGTTTACCTAAATAAAATTGTCATCCTGATCACCTGACTCCTCACTGTTTGCCAAGATGAATAACTAGCCAGACTGTAGGCACAAGCACACACACAAAAATAGAATTTTGATAAATACTTCATCAACATGTTTGATGCTGATGGTAATAGTAAGTGTTTGCATATTTGGATCAGCGTGTAAAATGCCCTTAGGGGTGGATCAGCCATGATCTTACTGGTCTAAAGTCCCATAATATTCAATAATACTTCATATCAAGATGTCAGCATATAATATAGGGATTCATCCTCATATATGTGCTCTTAAAGTTCAACCTCAAATAGGTTACCTCTACCAAAAAATCCTTGAGAAATATATTATTCCTAGTTTATAGATAAATAAATTATAATATGGAAGTTTTTTAAATGCTGGCCAAACATCAGGGGACTGATTTGCCCACAGGTACAGAATTCTGTGGTTAATCAGAAATTAAAACACAAGTCACTAAGCTCTGAACCTGCAGAACCTTGTTGGTGCTCCAAGAACACTCTTCTGAGATCCTTCTAGGTGGGCAGAGCCTGAAAGGGACATGATCCTTTCCCCTCTCCCTTCTGTGTCATCCTCTGTCTGCTCTCTTGGGATTCTGAGGCCAGGAGGGTTATGAGATTTTATTTGAAACATCCTTTTGGTTTTCCCTAATTCCCTGATAAAGGAAACTACAAAAAATGTAATTTGCAGGAGGGTGACATTGATCATTGTAGGTGAGGTGAAGAGGTATTTGACTACCCGAATGATTAAGAATTACTTGCAAAAGATTGCGTATATTAGTAAATAATAAAGGATGGAGAGGAAGAATGGGTGGGAAGAGAAGCAGGAACAGAGAGGAAGAAAAGCCCCGTCTGAAGAATGGGAAGGATCAGCGAAGATATTAGGAAACAAGATAGACTATTGACTAGTTTCCAGTGGTTAAATAAGTATAATTCTGATAACAACTCTTTCAACAAATATATTTATTTTCTCCATTACATTCTAATTTAGGCAATTTTTAAATTTTTTAAATTGCGGTAAAATACAAATAATATAAAATTTGCTCTCATAGTCAGATGCAGAGTTCAGTGGCAACATGTGTATTCAAATTGTTTGTAGCCATCCTCACCGTTGTCTCCAGAACCCCTTTCATCTTGAAAACTAAAACCTCATATCTATTAAACAGTAAATCTCTGTTCCCTTCTCCCTCCAGCCTCCAGAAATGATCATTCTACTTTTTATCTTTATTAAATTTGATTATAATTATTCAATATTTATCCTTTGGTGACTGGCTTTTTCCACTTAGCATAATGCCCTCAAGGTTCATGCATGTTGTAGCAAGTGTCAGAATTTCCATCCTTTTAAAGGCTGAATAGTATTCCATTGCATATGTCATATTTTGTTTCTCCTTGCTTCTGTTGATGGGCACTTGGTTTCTCCCATCCTTTTGCTTCTGTGAATAGTGCTGCTGTGAACATGGGTGTACAAATATCTATGCAAGTCTCTGATTTTAACTCTTTGGGGTATATGCACTAAAAAGTAGAGTTGCTGGAGCACATGGTAATTCTGCTTTTAAAAAAAATTTTAAGTAGTAAAATGCACATAGCATAAAATATTTCATCTTAATTTATAAGTGCACAGTTCAGTAGTGTTAATCTACTTTTAATTTTTGAGGAACCACCACACCATTTTCCATAGTCTCTAATACCTCTTATATCTGTCTGCAGGGAATGTGGTGATAATGCAAGTGAAGTTCTTGATTCAGCAGCTAGGGTTTCTTTTGCTGACAACTGACGCAGCAGAATGTCATACACATGGGGAGTACTGCTGTCTAGGTGACAGGAAATCAAATTCTGTAAGTGAAATTGCTATTAGTAGAATTTCAGGATAGCCTCATTTTTAGGAAGAGCTGTCTCAAAAGAAAGTCTCTCCTCTGACTGGACCACATGTTATAGATGAAAACATCCATTCAAGAAAGTTTTCAATTCACCAAAAAAAAAGTTCACCTGAAAATAAATTTTTAAAGATGTAAAAGTCACAAATCATGTATAACTACACTAAGAATTATTACTCTCCAGAGGGGAAAAGATAGTAATGAATAGATTTGGTTTGCCATTTGTGGAGGACTTCCTACTGTGGATCACTGGGCCAGGCACTATAGATGATATGAAATCCTGCAAGAAACACTGTCCTTGCTGCCTCTGCCATACTCTCCCTACAGAGACAAGCATCCAACTCATAATTTTAGCTGAAAGAAGCAGAAATATGCGCTTGAGCCAGAGCACTGGGGGCAAGAGTCCAGTGACACGTGTCTTCCCAGCTCCCAATGCTGCGCTGTCACCTCGGCCAAGTGGGAGTGTTTTCCCCACGAGAATCACAAACACTATCAGGCAGGGCTTATTTTTTCTCCTCCAAGAGCTGATTATTAAACATTTACATACCACTGCATGCCCATAACTGAGCTGCACACCCAGAGAAGAGCACAGTTGGACTGGGATTATCAAAGGCTTTCTCAGTTGAGACTCTGCCGGGGGTCCTCTAGGCAGAGGAAAGGGATCATCCTGGAAAGCATCTACTCACGGACTCTTGCTCTTTAATGCCATTTTTTCCTGTCAGTCATGGATTTGCTTCTCAGCTCCAGGTTTTAGAGGAGCTATTACCTTAGGAGCAGGTCTGTGGAACACCCAATACTCATGTACACATCCCTCTGAAGTCAACCTGCAGTGGATCCTGATGGCCCTGTGCGCTGGGGCAAGTCAAGTGAGTTCAGCTATGTGCAGCCTCTCTTTAAAGTGAGAGTAAGGGCTCTCCCCTCTCTGACCTGAGACAAGAGAGGGAACTCTCTGCACTATAAGGTGAGGGGGAAAGTGCGTTCCTAGCCAACGGTTGTCCCTGAGAGCCTCTGAGGAAAGGGACAGATACAGGGGAACCCTGCCAGCAAGAGTAACCCCGGAAACAGGAGAAATTCTCCCTGGCTCCCTGCACCAGCTTCTGAAGCCCCTGCCTTCTCCTCTGTGAGCTGAGACAAGTGAGAGGGAAGTCTCTGCGCTATAAGGTGAGGGGGAAAGTGCATCCCTGGCTGACAGTTGTCCCCACAATCCACTGAGGAAAGGAACAGATACAAGGGACCCCACCAGTGAGAGTAGCCCCAGAAATAGGAGGAGTTCTCCCTGACCCCTGCACAATCTTCTGAAGCCCCTGCCCTCCCCTTTGGGAGCTGAGATGAGGGAGGGAATTTTGTGCAATATAAGTCCAGCGTAACAGTGCCAGGCTAGAACTGGCCACCAGTTCCTAACATCCCAGTAGGAGCACACCAAAGAGATGCCTTCCAATACCAGTGACACAGTAACCCAACACCTAGAACAACTCAGAAAACAAACAACAGGGAGAAGGAAAAATACAATTAACCAAATAAACCTTCAAGGGAAGATCACACCACAAAAAGAAAATCAGCTACCAGAACCCAACAATGATGACACGAAAGAACTACAATGCCTACCAGACAGGGAATTTAGAAGTGTCATGATTAAAAAACATGAAGAAGATGAAAAGGAAAAGAGGGAGATGAGAAAAATAATTAGGGAATTGAAGAAGGAAATTGAGTCCCTAAAGAAAGAAATGAAGGAAATGCATGACATTAAAGGATTGTTGGAAGAGCTAAAGAACTCAAAGAAAAGCAATGAAAGCAGAATCAATGAAATGGAAGACCGAATCAGTACTCTTGAAGATAAAGACATAAAAGAACCAATAAAGAGAAGGAAAAAGAAGCACGAGGGAAAAGGAATGAGGAAAGACTTTGAGAACTCTCTAACACTATGAGAAAAGGAAATATAAGAGTCATAGGAATCCCTGAAGGTGAGGAGAAGGACCAAGGAACCGAGGAACTATTCAAGCAGATAATCAAGAACTTCCCAAACACAAGGAAAGACTTGAAAATAAATATACAAGAAGCTAGAAGAACACCATATTATCATAATGAAAGGAAACCCACAGCAAGACATGTATTAGTTAAGCTTTCAAGAGTGCAAGACAAAGAAAAAATAATGAAGCTAACAAGAGGGAAGAAACAGCTAACCTATAAAGGAAAACCAATCAGGCTGACATCAGACTTCTCTGAAGAAACACTATGGGCAAGAAGAGAATGGACTGACATAATCAAAAACTCCAAATCAACAAATGCCAACCAAAATACTTTATTCCGCAAAGCTCTCCTTCCTCTACGAAGAAAAAATAAGGACCTTCTCAGACAAACAGAATCTCCAGAATTCATTACTACTAAACACCCACTCCAAAAAATACTCCAAGAAGTCCTAAAGCCCAAACCAGGAGAGAAATGACTAAGAAGATCAGAATAAAGCAAAGAATACAATCACAGAAAAGATAAACAAAATGGCAAAAACAGACTCCAATGTGTCAAATGGTCTAAACTCATCAATAAAAAGACAGAGTACTAGGCTGGATTAAAAAACAAAATCCAACTTTCTGCTGCCTCCAGGAAACACATTTAACTACAAAAGATAAGCATAGACTGAAAATAAAAGGTTGGAAAACAATCCTACAAGCAAATGGACCAAAAAAAGAAAGCAGGAACAGCAATACTTATTTCAGATGAAATAGACTTCAAACTAAAAAAGGTAAAAAAAAGACATAGATGGACACTACATAATGATTAAGGGGACAATGCATCAGGAAGATATAACACTCATTAACATATATGCACCAAATGAAGGAGCACCAAAATATATGACAATTATTATCAGCTCTGAAAACAGACATTAGAGAGAATACATAAATATAGCAGGAGTCTTCAACACTGCACTGTCACCAATGGACAGATCAACAAAACAAAAAATAAACAAGGACATTAGAGTCCTAAACAAAGACCTAGACCTCATGGACTTAACAGACATCTACAGGACGCTGCACCCAAAAAAATGTGAGTATGCATTTTTCTCAAGTGCACACAGATCATTCTCCAGATCGATCACATATTGTGCCATAAGACAAACATCAACAGATTCATCAGGATCAAAATCATCCCACCTATCTTCTCTGATCATAAAGGCATTAAACTAGAAATAAACCATGAAAAGAAAACAGGAACCTACCCTCTGCGTGGAGATTGAAATCCACACTACTGGAAAACCACTGGGTTAACGAGGAGATCAAAGAAGAAATTAAAAAATACTCTGAATTGAATGACAATGAGGACACCACTTTCCAGAATGTATGGGACACAGCAAAAGCAGTAATAAGAGGAAAGTATATAGCAACACAGGCCCACATCAAGAAACAAAAAACAACTTAATCTCTCATCTCAAAGAATTAAAAAAAGAACAACAACAAAAAACCCCAAAAACTAATAGAAGTAAGGAAATAATAAAAATCAAAGCAGAAATTAATGAGATAGAAACCAAAAAACAATACAAAAGATCAATGAAACCAAAAGTTGGTTCTTCGAAAAAATAAACAAAATAGACAAACCTTTAGCCAGACTCACAAAGAAAAAACAGGAGAAAACACAAATAAATAGGATCGTAAACGAAAAAGGAGAAATTACAACAGACTCAAGAGAAATCAAAAGAATAGCCAGAGATTTCTATGAAAATCTATATGGAAACAAATTCAACAATCTGGAAGAGATGGACAAATTCCTAGAATGATATAATCATCCCAAACTAGATAAAGAAGACATAGAGCACCTAAACAGGCCAATCACAAGCAGTGAAACAGAAACAGTAATTAAAACACTCCCCAAAAACAAAAGCCCAGGACCAGACGATTCACAAATGAATTCTACCAAACGTTTAGAAATGAACTAGTGCCTATCTTACACAAACTTTCAAAAAATTGAAAAGGAAGGAATACTACCAAAGACATTATATGAAGCAAACATCACATTGATATCAAAACCAAACAAGGACAACACGAAAAAAGAAAACTACAGGCCAATATCTCTAATGAACACTGATACAAAAATCCTCAATAAAATTTTAGCTAATAGAATTCAACAATGCATCAAAAAGTTAATTCACCACAGCCAAGTGGGATTTATTCCAGAGGCACAAGGATGGCTCAATATCAGAAAATCAATGTAATCCAACACATCAACAAAAAGAAAAATAAAAATCATATGATCGTATCAATAGATGCTGAGAAAGCATTCAACAAAGTCCAACACCCATTTATGATGAAAGTCCTCGAAAATCTAGGGATAGAAGGAACATACCTCAACATGATAAAGACCATATATGACAAACCCACAACCAATATCATTCCCAATGGTGAAAAGCTGAAAGCCTTTCCCCTGAAATCTGGAACAAGACAAGGATGTCCATTGTCACCACTGTTTTTCAATGTAATATTGGAAGTCCTAGCCAGAACAATAAGACCAGAGAAAGGCATACAAGGAATCCAAATAGGGAAAGAAGAAGTAAAGTTATCACTATTTGCAGATGACATGATAATATACATAGAGAACCCTAAAAACTCCACAGAAAAACTAATCAAAATAATCAATGAATTTAGTAAAGTAGCAGGATACAAATCAACACACAAAAATCAGTAGCCTTCCTATATGCAAACAATCAATCTGAAGAAGAGGAAATCAGGAAAACCACCCCTTTTACAATTGAAACAAAAAAAAAAAAATCAAATACCTGGGAATAAACCTAACAAAAGAAATGAAGGATCTATACAAAGAAAACTATAAAACATTATTAAAAGAAATAGAAGAAGACACATGGATAGGAAGAATTAACATTATCAAAATGTCCATACTACCTAAAGAAATTTACAGATTCAATGATATTCCAATAAAAATCTCAATGACTTTCTTCAAATAGATTGAATGAATACTGATGAAGTTCATATAGAATCACAAAAAACCTCAAATAGCCAAAGCTCTCCTGATCAAAAAGGAAAATGGGGGTATCACCCTCCCAGACTTCAAACTATACTACAAAGCCATAATAATTAAAACTGCATGGTACTGAAACAAAAATAGACACACAGATCAATGGAATCTAATAGAGAACCCAGAAATCAACCCACGTATATATGGACAATTAATCTTTGAGAAATGTTCAAAGAATTTGCAATGGAACATGGTCAGTTTGTTCAACAAATGGTGCTGGGAAAACTGGACGACTACATGCAGAAAAATGAAGCTAGACTACTACCTCACACCATGCACGAAAATCAATTCAAAATGGGTTAGAGACTTGGACATAAGACCTGAAACCATAAAATATATAGAAGAAAACAGGCAAAACAATACATGACATACACCTTAGTAACATTTTTAAGGACACATCCCCCAAAGCAAAGATAGTGAAGGAAAAGGTAAACAGCTGAGATTATATCAAACTAAAAAGCTTCTGTACAGCAAAAGAGACATTAACCAAAACAAAGAAACAGCCTACTGACTGGGAAAAAATGTTTGCGCTCCATACAACAGACAAGGGACTGATCACAAAAATCTACAAAGAACTCTCAGGACTCAACAAAAACAAAGCAAAAAATCCAGTTTAAAAATGGGCAGAACTTAAAAGACACTTCTCCAAAGAAGAAGAGCAAATGGCCAATAGGCACATGAAAAAATGTTCAAAATCCCTCATAATCAGGGAAATGCAAATAAAAACCACAATGAGATACCACCTTACACCAGCAAGAATAGCACGTATTAAAAAAACAGGGAACAATAAATGTTGGGGAGGGTGTGGAGAAAAAGGAACCCTCCTGCATTGCTGGTGGGAATGCAAACTGGTCCAACCACCATGGAAAGCTGTATGGCAGTTCCTCAGATTGCTAAAAATGGAGCTTCCATATGATCCAGTAATACCACTTCTGGGAATCTACCCAAAGGGGACAAAAACTTTAATCCAAAAAGATACATGCACCCATGTGTTTATTGCAGCATTTTTCACAATAGCTAAGATATGGAAACAAGTCAGATGCCCCCAAATAGATGATTGCTTTAAGAAGCCATATACACAATGGGATACTATTCAGCATTCAAAAAAGATAAACACATGCAATTCTCAGCAACATGAATGGGGCTAGAGGGGATCATGCTCAGCTAAATAAGCCAGAAAGAAAGAGAAAAATATGGAATGGTTTCACTAATAATAGGAATATAGGAGAATCAAATAAGAAAGACATACAGCAAGGAAGAAGGAAGAAAAGGGCTCAAAATGGGGGAGAAAAGAGCACAAGGGACTATGGTGATGGTTCATGGTTAATCGGTGGTGGGTATCTATGGGGAATACACAATAATGTAAAAGATATGAATAAAAATTAAAAATGATAAAAAAAATAAAGTGAGAGTAAGACAGCAAAAAAACTGATAAAAATGCAGCCCTGTGGACTGAAAACTTTCCCTGTTCTGGACACTTTCTTGTTCAACTTAATCTAAATTTTCAAGGTTACTAAAATCAAATTTATCCTTCAGAGATGACCAGATGTATCACTTTGCATTAACAGAAGTGGAGATCCACATTCTCCATTCATCTCATCATCTTCTTGCTATAATGACACAAATTGCCTTTAAAACAATTTTTGAACCATTAAATGTTTATGAAAGACATTTGTTGTCCAAATAAGACACTACATGCTTTTTGTACGTACGTGCCCAGTCTTTAACAGAAATACAAAGAAATCACAGTTAGATCCATGAAATGGGAAAGGGAGGTGTGCTTATTATAAATCCTCTGACAGGGTTCCTAGCCAGCTGGAGTGTCTGGTGAGATTACAAAACTGTTCTCAGTAACTACCTATATTTGAGTTTGGCACCTTTTTAAAAGTCAAAAGAGGCATTTGCAAGGAGCCATAAAAAGTCATTACATATGCAGAACAATTGAAGCTCCTCAGCATCTGGGGAAGGAAACGCATCTGTCTTCTGTCTATTTCTTCCCTAAATGTCTCCCTGAATCAACTTTTATGGGGGTGGGGGAGGGAGGAGGGTGTTGTAAATATCCCATTCTGTTGGAATCCGAGAGTTAACAATGCCCCGTGACTATAAACACAAGATGCTGCATTCAGGAAAGGGGCGCACTCAAGTAAGCAGAGATCTTTGTGACAGTGGTCTCCGTGTGGGCCACAGGCCAGCTAATCACATTACCATGAGAGCCAAGAGGTGGCCCGCAGACAGTGAAATAAAGAGGAGGGGAAAAGCAAGACTAATCTCGTTAAAGGGAAAGCTAAGACAGACGCTGCTTTTACATAGATGCTTAAAACGCCCCGTTTTCCCAGGGCTGGGTCACCTGTGCAGCCCCAGCGGCGTGGCTGGTTTCGGAGCATTTGTTCAGTCCGCACACTAAGGGGCCTCCTGCACGCCCTCAATCCTTGTCTTCGAAGTATTCTTTTAAGAAAAAAACAGGCACCACCCCCTCTCTGTCCACCCAAAAAGCTTTCTGGAGATGCTGTTTTCCTCCAGGAGCCTGTTTTCAGTTTACTCTTCCCTAAATTGTCTAAAAGACTAAGTACTCTAAAGACAAAAAGTCAAGCTTTGGTGTCTTCTGCAACTTTGAGGAAAGAAGAACTTAAATCGAATATCCAGTGGTTCTCAAAATGTGGCTCACCATCCCAGGGGGAGGCTTGAGATGCTTTCAGAGGGATGCTCCAGGCTCTCCCTTTTTCTAACGCACATCTGTATGCGGTTGGGTGTCCGACAAGCTTTACTCCAACCCACCATTAACAACGGATTGAAGCCGGCACGAGAACTCTGCTGTTAAAAAGATTTGCAAACGTGAAAAGCAGCAGTGCTCATCAAAAAAATAATCATTTTTGATAAAAAATGTAATTTACATTGACATGTAAAGGAGTTATCATTGTTATTTTAAGTGAATTAATAAAATATTTTCAATTCCTCACTTTTGTTTCCAATAGATAAGTACAGATAGATATAATCCCCACAGAAACTCTTTGGTTTACTCAATGATTTTTAGGAATGGAAAGAGATCTCAGGACCAAAATGTTTCAGAACTGCTGCACTAGAAATGTTTTCACCTAAAACATTGCTGCATTGTGAACATGGCTCCAGGCTTTAAACCTTAATTTTGAAGATGGTGGACTGACCTTTGGCCAAAGATAGGGATTTTTCTCAAACTGTTCATTAGGTCTTCTAAGGACAAAGCTTTAAATTAGCCTTTGTTCAAAGACACATGATACACCAGTAATGAAGTGTACAATCCAGCAAGAGCAGAAAAACTGCAAAGAGACTAGATAAGTTATTAACCAAAGAAAATCAGTATCTAGAGAAACATGTCAGTGTCATATCAGTAGTTCATTCCTTTTTATTGCTGAGTAGTATTCCATTGTATGGATGACCACAGTAACTCTCCACTTACTGAAGGACATCCAAGTTGGTCGCAATTTTGGTATCTTACAAACATTTGTGTAGTTTTTATGTGAACAAAAGTCTTCATTGTTCTGAATATATGTCCAAAATCGCAGTTGCTGGGTCATATTAGTTAAACATTAATTTTTTAAAAAGAAATTGCCAAACCAGTTCTAGTGGCAGTACCATTACCATTTCCTGTTCACCTCAGCATTGCCTGAGTTATCTATTTCTCTGCAACTTCGTCAGTGTTTTATGTTGTCATTGTTTTTATGATACATGTGTAATGGAATCTCATCATTGTTTTAATTCCCCAATAACTAATTATTTTGGCTAGCTTTTCATGTTTATTTGTCATTTATATATCTTCTTCAGTGAAATGTCTTTGGCCCATATTTTATTAGATTGTTTGCTCTTTTCATTGTCAGTTTTCTAGGGGTATGTGTATATTCTAAATAGTCTTTTTTTTTTTGGCTATCTGGTTCATAAAAATTTTCTCCCACTCTGCAGTTTTGTCTTTTCATCCTCTTAATAGGGTTTTTTCACTGAACAAAAGTTTTAAATTTTAATGACGTTCATTTTATCAACTTTTCTTTTTATGGATTATGCTTTTGGTGTCATGTCTAAGAACTTTTGCCTACTGTTAGATCCTGAAGATTTCTATATTTTTCTCTAAAAGTTTCATATATTACAATTATTTTCCATTTGATGTTAATTTTTGTACAAGAGGTAATGTCTAATTGCTCCAGAATAATTTTTTAAAGAAGACTCTCCTTCCCCTCCATTGAATTATTTTTGCATCTTTGTCAAAAAGGAGTTTTTCTGGATTTATTTCTGGGTTCCCTGATCTAGGTATCTATCAATACCACATACTCTTGATTACTGTAGATATACCAAGTCTTGAAATCAAATAGGCTGCAACAGATTACATTTGGAAATAATTTACCTAATCTAAGTACTTAGTCTTCACTTATAATAAATATTTCTCCTGTCTTGACATCTTGTCTATCATCACAATCTACATTTTTATTGAAATTTACACTTTTATTCCAGATTCTATTACTAATGTGGTGCCTGTTACTTTACCATGAATCCCAGTTCCCTCATCTGTGAAATCGGGGAAAGCAGTGCAGTCTATCCTTTGGACTTTGTACGTGCTTTGCAGGAAGTACTGCCAGTAAGACTGTGGGAAATTTCATGTAAAAACAATGAGCACAGTATTGAGCATGCAATAAAGTTAGGTGTGCCCATCCTTGTTTCTCTCTGTTCAGAGTGGTGCCATTGCTTACACTGGTAGAGGTGGAATCCCTCATTGTATTTCTACGATGTGCTCTCATTTCTCAAGCTCAGTACCATGTGAAGGGATACACAACTCTTGTAACCTTTCATCACGCAGGGGATGGGTACTACATTGTTAACATCTGAACATGTGTCCTAAATTGAGTTTCTGACTGACTCGCTGATCTAATTCTAGAAAAGGCACAGCAATTGGTATCTACAGAGCAACTCCATAAGGGCCGCCAGAGCCCGCACTTGCAGTAATAGTCAAGTTGTTCTCCCTCCCTATTTAAAATAGTCCCTTCTGTCTTGCCCTTCATACACACACACAGACACACACACACACACACACACACACACGTATATACATATATATGTATATATATCCAAGCATGATAGAAGAGCTTTATTTAGGTACAAAAAACCCCAATATATTTTAGGGTTTTTATTTAGACCATCTCCACTGAGCTATTTTTTTTTTTTTTGCCATTTCTTTTTTTTTTCCATTTTTTTTATTGTTATTTGTGTCTTTTATACTGAGCTATTTTTTAACCATTGACAGTGAGCTATTGTTTTCACCATTTTATATCTTCCCTTTCAAATCATTGTTCAACTTAGACATACAGATATGTACCTCCAAACTGTTCATTCAGCAGAAGCACTGCTGTTGACACATTTAAGTTGTTTTACTTCCCTTGCATATCTCTAATTTTTCCTGCATTTTAATGTGAGTTATACAATGCAGCAGTTTAGTGATTCTCCAGATAATTATGCCCACAGTGTCTATTTTATGAGTGATACATTTTTATTTAGACAATACAAAGGAAATATGTTTCTTCTAACTTTTTTAAGCCCTTTAGTTAACTTTTAAATGATAAAATTTTTGAGAAATGTTAAGCATATCCAGAAAAGTGCTTAAAATTAATGTTTCATTTAATAAATAATTTCACATTGTATACTTCTGCATTCACCAACCAGGATGATAAATAGAACATTCCCTGAATCCCAGAAATTTCTAAGTTTCCCTTCTCATGTATTTCCCCTTCCTCACCAAACTAATCGCTACCCTACTTCTGTGATTGTCCAGTTCTTTATAGATGCTTGTAGATTTTAACACATTTATATTTTTTACTATTCTTAATGTTTTATTTTCAAATTTATGTATGCAGCCTTTAGCAACATAATTTATATATAATATGTATATAGTCTTGTTTGTCTTGCTTCCTTCACCAACATCACTTCTGTAATATTCATTCATGTTACTGAATGTAGTGATGGCTTATTCCTCTTCATTGCTGTGTTATTGTCCAATACATCAATATTCAACTATGTGTTTGTCTGCTTTGCTGGTGATGGTGATGAGCATTTGTATTGTTTCCAGAATTTGGCCCTTGTGAACCGTCTTGGTAGCACTTTTGTTTGTATTTGGATCCAGGTACTTAGGCACATACTTCTTTGCAGAATATTTTATAGTTGGATTTCTAGTTTGTAGCATTTATTTCTATATCTGTGTCTTTAGCTCCAGTCCATGCACAGTGGTTTTTCAAAGCAGTAATACCTGTTAATGTTTAACAGGTAGTATATGTAGCCAGTATTGAAAGTAAAAGAAGGAAAGGGTATAAATGTTTGCTTCCTCTCCTTCACCCCAACTACCCAGTTCCATCTGTATTTTTTTCTCCAACAATATCTTCAGTTTTGAAAAGCACTAAAAAGGTGCTAACTTCAGGGGAGTCAAGAGCTCAATCTCCCAGTACTGAGACTATGCACTTGACAGCAAGGGTCAAGCTGAAGACTGCTGATTTTTAACCACTGAATAAAATTCACCTAACTAAGTGCCAAAATGTGAAAGGGGAAAATTAAGGGGCCTATTGTCTATGATCTATAATATTTTTCATTTCTAAAAATACATTGCTTAACAATAAAAGGAACTTTACAAAGGAGACATTTATGACATTTTGTTTATTTTGGCTTTTAGAAATACTTAAGAATTTTGGGGGTCACCAGAAGCAATCTCTGAGCAACATTCTAGACTAACAGTTGCAAATAATAAAGTTTAAACCCAGCATTTCAGGAACTCATATGGTTGTAAATCTGGGTACACCTATCGTGGACCCTTAAGTTCCAGAAAAGGATATAGTTTGGTTACAGGTAAATGTTTAATGGAGAAAATGATTAACAAATGCACTTGACCTGGAGCCACATTAAGTTTTCTGTAACCATTGCAAATATTTTCTTTCTGCCTCTGACTTCTACAGTACAGTCTACTTACTGCAAATTTCATTATGCAAAGTGCTGACTCTTTGCTAAATCTAATTTTTTTTAAATTCTTGTATTTGTGCCATATTTTTAAGAAACTTTAGAACTTGAAACCCCTTTTTCTTTTGAAGACTTTATTATGGGAAATTTTAAACTTACATGAAAGTAGGTTTGGTAAATAAATTGGTCATATGAATATCAAGTACCCACACTCAGTTTCAATAATTATCAATTCAGTCCATCTTATTTTCTCTACATAGTCTCCTACCAGAACTATATGGAAATAAATAGATATTATGATTTTGTCCATGATGACTATATATCTTTAAAGAAGAACTCAGAAAAAATTAACAATAATCACTCAATTTCATCAAATATAGTATGGACATTTCATTTGTTTTGATAGAAACCTTTTTAAAACAATTTTTGTTTGACTAAAACTCTAAATAAGACCTGTATGTAACATAACGTAAATCCTCCTTAACACTTGTACACAGGCAAAGTCAACCAGGAAAACTCTGGAAAAGAGCAACAATGGGAGAAGAAAGGATAACTCCACCAGACATTAGAGTATTAGAGTATGTCGTTAAGCTTCAATAGTCAAAAGAGTTTAACTTTGGCTCAAGTCTAGATAGGCAGAGCAATGGAACAGAAAAGAAAATCTAGAAATAGACTCAATTGCTTGTGAGAATTTAGCATGCTCTAAAGGAGGTATCTCAAGTACATAAAACAGAAGTGGAAGAAAGTTTTCTGACTATCTTTCATACCAAAAGTAAGAAGGGATTGATCACACACCAATAAAGTATTTTTGTACACAGCATAAGGCCCTATTCCAGTAAAAAGACAAAATGTAAATTAGGAAAAGCATTGGTCCTCACTTTACAAAGGGTTTGAAGACCAACAAACCTATGGGAAAATCGATGAAATTAGAACATGTTCACAAGAAAAGAACCACCAGTGACTCAGTCATGGAATGGCTCCAAACTCACTCACAGAGAGAGAAATCCTCAGTAACATTTGCTGAGATAGTTTCTCTGATAGAGGTTACCCTGACAATACACTATGTGTTAGCAAGGCTTTAAGGAAACAGACTTCTTATGTATTTGTGGTGGAAGGAGACTTGGGTAATGTCTACAAACATTATACATGATTTCACCCAGCAATTCCCTTCTACAAATCTCTCCCATGAGGACACTGTCAGAAATATGAAAATACATGCACTATTTATAATAGAAAATATCTGAAAATGACCCAAACACCCATCAATAGATTGGTTGAATAAATTATGTTACTTTTATGCAATGCAGTTATGCAAGTAAATGAGGAACAGCTCTTCATTCTACAAGGGAAGGATCTCTAGGGTATACTGCTTGTGCAAAAAGCAAGGTAGAGAAGGTATTTATTATATACCACTCTTATCTAAGAGAAGAAAACCTACATTTTAAAAGGGTGAATTTTAATTTTTTTAAAGATTTATTTATACACACAAGCTGGGGTGTAGGCCAGAGTTATGGGGGGTGGTGGTGAGAGGATTCACCAAAGACAGAGTGGGGAGCAGAACAGGAGGATCCACTGAAATACACTGCTGAGGGGCCTCCCTGGTGGTGCAGTGGTTAAGCTCTGTGCTTTGGAGCTGTTGGCAGCGGTGACACGAGTTCGACGCTCTGCCGGGGAGATTCCCACATGGTGGGGCAGACCACTCCTGCCTTGCCTGCTGCTCCCCTCAGCAGTGTATTTCTATCGCTCTGCCTGTTCTGCTCCCCACTCTGTCTCTGGTGAACCCTTTTGCCACCCCATGCCTCTGGCCTGTACCCCAGCTTGTATGCAGAAATAAATAAATCTTTAAAAAAACAAAAAAGAAATACACTGCTGAGGGGAGCAGCGGGCGAGTCAGGAGAGGTCTGCTGCACCATGTGGGAATCTCTCTGGCTGGGGATCAAACTCGTGCTACAATGGCTGTGGATAGCTTTATAGTGCTGAGACTTATCCCGTTGTGCCACCAGGGAGGCCCTAAAAGGGTGAATTTTAAGGGATGTAAATTATGTCTAAATAAAGCACCTATAGAAAGAGATAATAATATTTAAAAAGGGAAGAATAAGTCATAATTTTTTAAATGTTTACTAACAGGGAGGAAGAGAATAAGTTAAAGAATGCAGGAGTAGTTTATGGAATTTACTTTGGAGCCAATAAATATTTCACATAATTACAAAAGAGACTTAAATCCAAAGACAATTACTGAAAACTGAAAGTAAAGGACCAAACTAGATACCACACATACAGGAACAATGGTAATTGACTTGAAAGCACTATCATTTGACTGTTTATTCTCAGTGGGATGTACCCAAAGGACAAAAAGAACTGGAAACAAAGCCTTAGAGGGATTTGGCTAACCATGGCCACATTAGTGTTGTTATTCTGATACTGGTATCTGTGTGTTTGGGGACAAATCCAATGAATACTTACTCTGGTGTCTTTACAACTTTTCACTGTGGTTGAAAGGAGGTATAATGTAAGATTGATGACAGTAAGTAAAATCCTGTAATCCTGCCTTTGAATTGAAGTGTTAAGAGTATCGTGTTATGATGAATTCAATCTTTAATAAAGAATAGGTATTTTCTAGCTCTTTCCATGGAAATGACCTAGAAACGATGACCCATTTAGTGGTAAATGGTATAGTCAGCACTCAGGTTATGATCTCTGCATAGCATTTCCCAGTAAATGCAATCAGGAATCCTTGATGCATTGAGGTCTGGGGCAGGAAATGTACTATATTTTCTCATACCAGAAAGCAAGCAAGATACAAATGCTACTGGTGTGGCATCAAGGAACTGGGGACAAAACTTAAAGAGGCTCCCATTGGCCAAAGAGAGGAAAATTGGAAGATTTTTAGTATGAAAAGTGCAATGAATACCAACAAGTTGAATGTATAAGTCCCTGAATTTATAATGACATACAAGACTACCATTTGGTTACTTTTGGATGATGTTAAGAAACCAAAGCCTTATTTGCTTTTGAACTAGTAATTCAAGGAAAGAATCAAGCATTTGCCTCTTGTTTCCTATATGATCTGGACCACAGGGTAATCAGAAGGTGGGTGAGGGGATCTTTATTTACAGTACTTTAGTAATCATCTGAAGGAATGATAGAATTTGAATATCACCATTTTGCAACTCCAGATAAATGAATGTAGGTAGAAAATGACCATCAGTGGTTAGCAACTTTATACTACAAGAGAAAAACAGGCATTATGCATTTCCTGGTGAAAATACACATCACTATCAGGGAGGCTTGTGTGTGTGTGCACGAACACAAACACACACACACACAAACACACAAGTGTCTAGCTCTGGAAATATAAGGGACAAAAAAGCACATTAAAGATGCCACACCAACGCATTAGCAAGACAGTCTGTAGAAAGCTCTGAAAGAGAGACTACTCAGTTTCTGGGAGAAAAGGAAGTGGGAGACTATCATTTAAAAGATATTCAAGAGATATATTCCAAAGTATGGACCTTATATGGATTTCCAATCAAATAACAAATTTGAAAAAAATTAGTGGGCAATTAGAGAAATGTCAATGGATTTTTTAATTGTACAGCAGGCATGGCTGTTCAGCTTTAGTTACCCTAATACTGTGGTTACATATTTTCAGAATATATATATATTTTCAGAATATATATATATATATTTATATATTTATATTTATATTTATATATATATATATTTATAAATATATATATATATTTATATTTATATATATATATTTTATATATATATATTTATATATATATTATATATATATTTATATATATATATTTATATATATATATATTTATAAATACTTATTAAAATATTTACAAATGATGAGCTACCTGAGATTTGCCTCAAAATAATCTGGATGGTGGTGAGGATGGGGATGGGGGAGAGAAGTCAGGAAAAAAACAAACCGAGCTTGGCCATTACAGACTGGGTGTGGGGAGAGGGAGATGATCATACTCTTCTCTCTGTTCACAAATATCCCAGTTTGTTCAGTGAAGACTCAATCTGCCTTCCTACTCAAAACTCTCAATAACTCGAGCAAGGTAGACAGTAGTAGTAGTTCCCTGGGAGAGGGGTTTAGACAGAACAACAGAATGGCCTGTGTACTTCCCTTAGGGGTGAATGGGGAGGCTCTGTGGCTGCTGAGTACGGTATGTGGGCCCAGCACAGAGCAGGCCCCGCACGTATGTAATGTATGTTGAACAAAGGATGAGCCAGGTAGTTCCTGGTGTGTATAGCGGGAGGGAGAATGGGAAGCCCAGTTAGCATCTTCCATCAGCAGATAACAGATCTTAGATTACCTGGAAAACAATCTTAGTTCAGCTGTTGAGAAGCATTTAGATGCCAGAGCAGATTACAGATGAGCAAATATACACCAAAGCTCATTTAAAAATAAAAATTTAAAAGTAAAGAGATATCAAAACTCACTTTAATCTTCTTGGAATTATAGTTTCTCCCCTTGCTCCGTGCTGCCCCTCCATCCCCCGCTACCTCTCTTCCCCCCTTCTGCTCTCTCCTTCAAGCTTGTCTCCTGTCTTTTTTCAAACCAGCTGCCCCTTTTTTTCTCTGTTGCTCCTTAAAATGTTTTGTTGCAAATGAAAAATGACTTTTCTCCTACTCAGGAATGATTTGAT
Source organism: Scalopus aquaticus (assembly GCA_004024925.1). NCBI lineage: Eukaryota > Metazoa > Chordata > Mammalia > Eulipotyphla > Talpidae > Scalopus > Scalopus aquaticus. The sequence continues at coordinate 9 of PVIJ01002622.1, read as the reverse complement.
AAGGTCTCT